>OY986972.1:2199499-2221832 GCA_963920575.1 Narthecium ossifragum
CCAGATCCAGATCCGCCCCCGTCGCCGTCGTGTTCCAGCTCCAGCTCCAGATCCACCCCCGTCGTGCTCCAGCTCCAGATCCGCCCCCGTCGTGCTCCAACTCCATCCGCCTCCAGTCGCCTCCAGCCACCACCTGCGTCCCCAGGTCTGCTCCAGCTCCGCCACCGGTGTCCCCCGCCACATTCCCAGGCTCCAAAACTGAGAAGTAACTACCAAAATTGGTAGTTACTTCGCATAAAAATTGTAGTTACTTCGCCTCCAGCCACCACCGGCGTCCCCGGGTCCACTCCAGCTCTGTCACCGGCGTCCCCCGCCACATTCCCCGTCTCCAAAACTAGGAAGTAACTACCAAAATTGGTAGTTAATTCGCCTAAATTGTAGATAATTTTCATAAATTGTAATTACTTTCCAAAAAAATTTGTAGTAATTTTTGTAGCTACTTATCAGAAATTTTTTTATATTAACTATTTATAGTTACTTCCCAGAAAATTATAAAGTAATGATCAATATTTTGGAAAGTAACTACCAATTAACAAGTAACTACCGATTATAAGGGAAGTAACTATCATTTAATTAGGAAGTTACTACCAAGGTAGTTACTTCACATAAAAATTGTAGTTACTTCGCCTCCAGCCGCCACCGGCGTCCCCGGGTCCGCTCCAGCTCCGCCACCGGCGTCCCCCGCCACATTCCCCGTCTCCAAAACTGGGAAGTAACTACCAAAGTTGGTAGTTACTTCGCATAAATTGTTGATACTTTTCAAAAAATTGTAGTTACTATTCCCATAAATAGGGTAGTAACACTGGGAAGTAACTACCAATATTTGTAGTTACTTCCCATAAATTGTAGATAAATTTCATAAATTGTAATCACTTTCCAAAAAATTTTGTAGTAATTTTTGTAGTTACTTATCAGAAATTTTTTTTATATTAACTATTTGTAGTTACTTCCCAAAAAATTATAAAGTAATGACCAATATTTTGGGAAGTAACTACCAATTAACAAGTAACTACCGATTATAAGGGAAGTAACTACCATTTAATTAGGAAGTTACTACCAATTTTATTGAGAAGTAACTACCATCTAACCCCCTACTATCTTCCATAGATAAGGGAAGTAGCTACCAATTATCATTTGGGAAGTAACGACCATTTATTTCGGTAAGTAACTATCACTTAAAGTGGGAAGTAACTACCATCTTAAAAGTATTTTCAAAAAAATGGTACTTACTTCCCCAAGTATTAGTAGTTACTTTCCTGTTGTAATGGTAGTTACTTCCCTAATACAATGGTGGTCACTTCCTATTATACTTGTAGTTACTTTTCCAAATATGGGTAGTTACTTCACCAAGTATGGGTAGTTACTTCCCCAGTATAATGATAGTTACTTTCGCATTGTAATGGTAGTTACTTCTCAAATATAATGGTAGTTACTTCCCATCATAATAGTAGTTACTTGTCATTTAAATGGCAAATACTTTAAAAAACAACTGTAGTTACTTCACACTTAAACTGTAGTTACTTCACCAAAAAAAACCAACTCCAGCCACCTCCAGCCGCCTCCAAAACTGGGAAGTAACTACCAATTTTGGTAGTTACTTCCCATAAAACCAACTCCAGCCACCTCCAAAACTGGGAAGTAACTACCAATTTTGGTAGTTACTTTCTACCTCCAGATGCCTCCAAAAACTGGGAAGTAACTACCAAAATTGGTAGTTACTTCCCACCTCCAGCCGCCTCCAAAAACTGGGAAGTAACTACCAATTTTGGTAGTTACTTCACCTCCAGCCGCCTCCACCCGACACCGGCGTCCCCGGTCCGCTCCAGCTCCGCCACCGGCGTCCCCCGCCACATTTCGCGGCTTCAAAACTGGGAAGTAACTACCAAAATTGGTAGTTACTTCGCATAAAATTGTAGATACTTTGCAAAAAAATTGTATTTTGATAAGTAACTACCAAAATTGATAATTACTTCGCATAATTGCTGCTCCTAAAAAAATTCCAATTTTTCTACAATTTTATACCATTTTTCTCATTTTTTCAAGCAATTTTTTAATTTAAAGTATTTTTTTTCTAATTTAAAGTATTTTTTTTGCCATTAATTGCTGCAATAATGCATGCATCCAGTCATTAAAGTAGGAAACATGCATTAATGGATCCAAAAAACTATAGCTTTTATGGATTGGGAATGGGTGCATGCATTAATGCCATCCACCCGTTCCCAATCCATAATAATTAATGCTAAAGGTGGCTGCCATAATAGAAGGGTAGCTTAGCTTAGGTATAAAAAATTTATAACTTTCAAAAAAGGGATTAAAACACTTAAGATCTTATAAGAAGACTAGAAAGCAAAAAACTTCTACAAACTAGACTAAACAGCAATTTCCCGAAAAAATTATTCTATCGATGGACTAGACAAACCAATCAAACCAATCAATCGATAGTGTTTTACCAATTCGATAATTTATACATTCAATTGGTAGTGTTCTATCCATATATTAGATCAATCAATCGGTAGATATCTATCGATTACAAGACCATGTACTCCAATCACGTGCATTCGACAGCAATGCAGCTTCCAAAAGATTGACAATTATCAGCAGTTAGTGACAGTCAGGACATGGAGTTTGCCCTGATAAAAGAGAACAACTAAAGGTGTTTTCTACTAAAGAATCCAAGGTGGTCTCTGCCGATGCAGAGATGCACAAAGAAAAGCACAGAAGAGAAGAGACTAGCCAAGTCCTAAAAGTACTTGAAATCAGGACAGAAGGATTACACAAGCTGTCTTTTTGCATGACTGTGCTCTGCCACAAATGACAATTTCTCCCCTGTTCGGAAATTATGCCTTTGGATCCACCACCAGATGGTACAATTGACATCATCCAGAAATAAACTCTACACTGGAGTTCAAATAGATTTTTCTTGTTTGCTGTCCTCTGCTCACTTCGCTTTTTGCTGTTTCTAATCACGGTTCATAGTTCACTGATGATTTGTTTATTTCACACTGCAGTAAAAAAAAGATTTTACTACAGCTACAAGACATACAAACAGTTCAGGACATGAATAGAAACAGATAATACCATTTTGCATTGAGCTTTCACTTAGCTACAGAAAGAGAGTCAGTTCTTACAGTGGTTATCATGTCCCTTCCGATAGCCGGTCTACAAGAAGGTGAGATGGCTTCAACATGTCTTCGGTGTTGTGCTCCCCTGTAATATGAATGTGAAAGTTTCTTTGGCATTTTAGACATTAGCACTTCAAGCACAATGCACCAACGTACTGTAAGAGATTTGCCGGAAAAAGGAAAACTAAGACATATGTCATCCCATTCAAACCTTAACCATATTTGTTCATGAATGATCCAAACAAAATCTAGCTTGATTATAGAGATTTTCCCTCACAGATTTAGACATTTTAATACAACAGGTTTCCTGAACATGCACTTATCGAAAGGTTTTGTAGCTTATGTGTTCACTAATATAGCATAACAGACTGTTGAAAGTATCAGATATTGATTCCGTCAGCACGAAGGCATCGTAAATGGGCCTCAATCCATTTAGTGCGGGCAGCTGCACCGTGTTCCACGACACATTCATCCCTTAACCTCTTTGTATGTGGGCAAGCACAGCAGATCTTCTTCATTGGCTTTGGTTCATCTGGACTTGCAGTTCTAGTGAGCCATGTTTCATGGCTTTCGATTCTTGCAAGGCTGCATAAGGTCCTGGTGCTTCTATTGGCATTGCAATCTCAGGAACATCCATATACAGCAGAATTATTAGAACGCAAGGAACTGGCTATCTGTAACCACCAAAATAAAAAAAAATCACCAAGGGAGAACCATATAGCGGTTGCTTATCTCTGTAAAACATAAATCTAAATCTTCCAACACAAGTACGTTTTAGAAATGTTCTAATACAACATAGCTGGGAAGCAGATTGAATTGCATAAAGGGAGATTAGCATCAGAGCATAGAAAAACTGTGCTTGAAGGACAGAGAATGCAATGAAAAACTTCTTGACATCAACATTAACTTAAGTGCAATAGAGTTCCAAGAAAAGAAAGCACCATAGCAAGGACACTTTCCCTACCATTTGCTGGACTTAAAAAGCATGTCCAATCCTCTCTTAAGAAAATGTTCCTTTCTTCAGCAAGAAGTTCTCAATGAAAGCTAACTACAGCCATCATCGTATGTTCCCTTACCCACCCACATATATGCATTACAGAAACCACAAAATTTTGCTTGCAAAAAAAATCATGATAGCTAAAATATTTAGAGATCACTTTTAGATCACCCTTGAAATCCTAGAAGCATAAATCAAGTAAGACTAAGGTTCCATAAAAATCTAATACAAAAAAAATCAGTAATATTACAACATTGATTTTAGCATCGTTGTGAGACCAAAGGAATTTCCCCTCCAAAAAGGTATATGAGCCATGGCGGCCGCCTCGGCTTCTTCGTCGGCTTCGGAGAAGAGCACTGGTGGCTCACCAACCGAAAGGTGGCGGGTGGAAACTGAGCCCCTTCACCTGGTTGCTCTTCGTCTCGAACTTGGTCAACATCTCTCCCCTCCTTCCTCCACACCTTCGGATCTCCCCAACCCTGCTCAACAGCTCTCTGCAAGATCCATTTGGATCCAAACCAGAACTCCGATCCGTCCATTCGGCTGGACGGCGACATCATGGGTGGCGTCCCGAGGAGAGACTTGGAGGGGTTATAGCTGCCGGCGGGAGCCTCGGTGCCATCACCTCGACGGAGAGGAGGGGAGAGTGGAGCAGAGACGGCGGGGCGGGGACAGGGACGGGAAGTGGTAGTGAGCATCGGGGAAGGGAATCAGCGGAGGCGTGACGCGCTGAAGGGATCATGACGAGTGAGAGGGAGTTGGCGGAGAGGGATATATATGGGAGTACAGGGGAGGGGAGGAGGAACTCGCTTCGGTGGGAACCGAGTACGACCTCGCCGGCACCATGAGTGGAGCAGATGTTTGACCCACCCATCATCGATCTTCTTCTTTGTAGTAGTAGTTATCAAGTTTCTCTGACTCCAATGGCAATCACCACCACCATGCCATATGACTCTTATAACCAAGTTGCAGCAGGCAGGCAGGCATGCAAGAAGCTCTGAATGCAACAGGGTTTCCCAGACGGGATCGCGATCTCGCGACGAGATGTTGGGGATGACGAGCCGGCCTTGAGGGCATTTTGGTCATAAAACATGAATTAGGGGATTAAACGGGTTAAGGTCTTCTAATCCAGACTAATCGGTAAAATTAGTCTCCCAATGAGACTAATCGATAATTATTCCTAATTTTTATATTATTTTGTGAGATATAAGAGTGCCTTAGAAGGGTATATAATCTGATTTACTTGCTACTAGCATTTCAACATTTTCTCTTATTGGTTGAGGAAATCCTCGCGTTTTGTTTGTTCTCATCTACGTGGATCTCTATTTGTTGTTTTTTGAGCAATGGGAGGAACTTTCATGAGTGTTGCAAGCAATGGAACCAGACTCATGAAGGGGGAGAGAGAGAGATATTTATACTGAAACGGGGTTTAACAATTTAATGAAATGGAATGGAGCATTAATAATTAATAATGGAATGGAGACCTGCCGAAACGGGGTTCAACAATTTAATGGAACTTGGTGGTGGGCCCGTGCCATCTAGCACGGCTAACTGCCCGCCCATACTATCTCTATTATAACTTACGTCACATCAGCCACTATCCTTTTTTTTTGTTTATTTAATTATAATTTTATACCACGTGTATGTCATGTGTATATAAGTTTATGACTCGGATGATGAGTCATAAAAGTAACTACCATTGGATCTTATAAGGTAGATAAGTATGTATATTTAAAACTAATCTCTTGGCTTATGATTATAAGAGCATTATTAGCAGCTTCACTATCCCTATCCCTACTTTAAAGTGATTTTATGTCATTCACTAATATAGAGAATCACTTTTTGACTTGGTCCACCAACAGATTCCCTATATCACTTAAAAACTTTAAAATTTAAAATTTCAATCATTTTTTTAATGACTTTCAATATATATATTATATCTATATTTATATTATATTATTTATATATTATACTACATTATATTATGTATTATATTATATTATATATTATAATATATATAATTATTATATATATATACACACACACAATACTATATATATAATATATAATATATATACTACATATAAATAATATAATATATAATATATAATATATATATTATATATATAATATAGTATTATATATATTAATATATTATAGGGATTTTTGCATTCCGGTACCACGTACTTTCCCAGAAATGCACTTTGGTACCACCAAGTTTGGGATTTGCAATTTGATACCATCAAATTATAAACTAAATGACATTTAATGCCGACTCCCAACTCCGTTAGTATAAGTGTTGAGTTTGTCTCAAAAACTCCTTCTCAGCAGAATCTGAAGACCACGGTCGACCGTGGACTCTTGACGGTCGACCGCGGATTGTCACGGACGATCGGAGCATCGTCCGCAGCATCAACCGTCTTGCTCAAGATTGTCACGGTCGACCGCCACATCGACCGTGACATCGACCGTCCGTCTCTGTCAAGGAAATCTCTTCTCAGGGTCGATGCAAGGATCGACCGCGGGCGCATGATGGGCTCGTGCCAGTGGATCGTTCAAGCATGACGGTCGACCGTAGGAACTTGACGGTCGACCGTGGAAGCATGACGGTCGATCGTAGGAACTTGACGGTCGACCGTGGAAGCATGACGGTCGACCGTGGAAGCATGACGGTCGACCGTGGCAAGTTGACGGTCGACCGTGGACGCCCGATGCTGAAGACCTTTTATTTTAGGCAACTATACTTAACGGGTTTTATTATGTTTGTTTTAGTATAAACCCGTTAAGATCCTATTGGATTGTAGTGGTCTATATATATATATAAGTCCTAAATCATAAGATTAGGGTTAAGGGTTTCATTGTTCTTCAGTTTTAGGTTGAGTTTTGTAAGGTCTCTGTTTTTCTCTTTCCTGAAGATAACAGAGACGAAGAACCTGGCTGTATTTTTGGTGATTTTTCATAGTGGATTTCTCCTCTCCGCCTGTGGTTTTTTACCTTCTATTTTGAAGGGTTTTTCCACGTTAAATCTGTGTGTCATCACTATCTTCTCTTCTTCGTTTTTTCTTCTCATATTCGTTTGGCACTTGGTTTTCCATCCAAACCACCTATCAATTGACGATCTATTTGGGTTTAAACCTAACAATAAGTTGACGGAAAACCGCTCACGTGCGCGCACGTGAGCGGTTTTACACCCGTTTTCCGGGTTTTGGACCCGTTTCCCACCTTCTTCCTCCTCCTCCTCTTCTTCCTCTTCTTCTTCTTCCTCCTCCTCTTCTTCCTCTTCTTCTTCATCTCCCTTCTCTTCTCCCTCCTCCTCTTCCTCCTCAGTGTCTACAGCAATTAGAAGGAGATGTCCCCAACGGGTCTGTGTTTACCAGATACGATGTGGAACTTGTTCACAGCGCGGGGTGAGCCCTACGCAATTGACCATTGTTTTGGCTATAGAAAGCCGTCGGCTCTAAAGTCATGTTTCAGACAGAGACAGAGTTCTGAAACTGCAGGCAACCATGTGAGGGAAGAAAATACGAGAACTCTTTAACAAGGATGTACCCAAGCAAAGAACTAATTACTTAATTTTTTTGCGACTATAACCGGATTGGACACAGCAAAGATCAAAATTTTGGTTTATTCTGTCACTTATCCACTGTTTTGATTCTACATGATACAACCTTTTTTCTTTCAACAAGCGCAAAGATTATCATTGGCCGGGTATAAGTTGTATGCTTCAAGTAAAATTAGCTGCAACACTATCCTGTTGGAAAGAGTTCAAAGAGCAGAGTTATGCTGGATGATTGATGTCTTATGTACTCTCTGTACTTTTTAATGTGAATAATTGGTCATTTGAAGGAGCTTATTTTCATTCTGGAAGAAGGAAACAAAGGCATCAGGTCAAGCATGTCAAAGATACTGCACTGGAGCAGCTTGAAGAGCAGGTAAATCAACAAAACGAAGCAAAAACACACCCACACAGCTTCGCTAATAGAAGAAGAGAGGATTCGGTGGTGGTGGAGGGATGCACTTGGAAACTTCAGCTCGAATGCTGGCATCGGACCTCTTCTTCCTCCCCTTCTTCTTCTCCCTTCTTCTTCTTCTTCTTCTTCTTCTCCTCCTCTTCCTTCTCTTCTTCCTCGTCCTCCTCCTCCTCCTCTGCATGCACGCTGACGTACGCTGACGTCACTAGTTTGCCGTCAGGCCACATGACGCCGTTCGGAGGCTCGGATCACTTTGCTATGGTATTATAACTTAATAGTATCAAATTGCAAATCCCAAACTTGATGGTACCAAAGTGCATTTCTGGGAAAGTACGTGGTACCGGAATGCAAAAATCCGTATATTCATATACACATATACAGATATATATAATCCGAATCACTAATCATATTATTTATGTTGATGTGGGAGAGAGTGTATGTACAATAATACTATTTTAAGATTTAGGGAATGGGTTTTGGTTCCCTAAATATAGGGAACCAAGTTGGTTTTAGGGAATGTGATAGGGAATGACTATAGGGATAGGAAAAATGTTGGATGACAAATTTTAATCATATTCCCTATATATAGGGATAGGGAATGGGATATGGAACCCGCTGATAATGCTATAAGGATGTATATTTAAAACTAACCTAGGGAATATGATAAAAATATGCAAAGTTAGCTTAGGAAAATATACATGTAAATAAACTAATAGAAGGTAAACGGTTGTAATCGTTTTTGCTCCTTATAAGATTGATGGAGCATTAATAATTAATAACTAATAACTTGTCATGTAGGTATCATCCACGTTCATTCAAGTCATCTAATCGCTTCTAAATTTCTAATTATGGTTATTCCAATGTTAACCAAGTCTCATTTGGAGCATCGTCCATGTTAATAAGTGTTAACTATCTTCCATTCATCGAATCGAAGCCGAAGAATAGGGGTAGGCGATGGACCAAGTCCATTCACAAAACTCAATATGTGTCAAAGAAAAAAGAAATATGTACATGTCCACGTAACATATACATTACATATGGTTGAATCGGTACCTTACCACCGATTCAACCAACTAGTCCATCGGTAGTGAGGTACCGATGAACTAGATGAAAGATTCGGTTCATGCCAGCTGATATCTGTAATGAGATACCCATTCAAACCCTTGTGCAGTGTATATGTCACATGGGCATGTACACAAATCAGTGCTCTTTGTCAAAATACATCACATGGTATCACAAGGCAGCTTCTAGACATGCTTGCAGGTCTAAAAAATATGAGCAATTGACCAATAGCATCTGATTACTTGCTGCTCGCAAATCAACATCTTCTCTCATTGGTTGATGAAAGAGTCAGAGAGAGAGAGAGAGAGAGAGAGAGAATCACATGGTATCACATGGCAGCTTCTAGACATGCTTGCATGCCTAAAAAATATGAGCAATTGACCGATAGCATCTGATTAGTTGCTGCTCGCAATTCAACATCTTCTCTCATTGGTTTCTCTCATTGGTTGATGAAAGAGTCAAAGAAAGAGAGAGAGAGAGAGTCAACTAGATAGCCAACTGGCCATGAAATGGCATGGAGCATTAATAATTAGTAAGTTGCCATTGTACCCATCCATCCATGTTCATTCCGAGTTATCTAATTGCTTCTGATTATGACCCGCTAACAAAGTCTTCATTCTTGGAAGTAGTCAATTGGCTCATCTTTTCAATCAACCACTCTTCATCTGCAACAATAATGCTGATGAGAAAAGGGCAGTTTCAGTGAGAGAGTTCTCTGCTTTCTCCTTTAGGTTTATTGATTGATTGTTTGCGCTTCATTAATTAATCTCATGACGGACAATGTTTATAAGGGATTCACCCCCTAAAAGTCAGGTTAAATCTAGAGTTAGCTTAAACCAAATCTGGACAAGGTACACTGGTGGAACCAAAATGACCTAATAATAACTTGCCAAGTAGACAATAGTCATACAATTGATTATAGTTAAGCATATTTTACCCTTTTAAATTGTTGATTATTGAGATAGCTTTTAGATGAAAAAAAAAAACTCCTACACAATTAATCCACTTGTTACAGGGAAATTGGTTTTTAAGTAGTTTGGATGTACAAGTCTTATTAAAAGATTGGTATTTGGTACAACCTCACATCAATATACTTGTTAACTATTATTATATGAGTCATTCATGGAAGCTTACATTCACTGTCAAAACTCAATATTAATTAATATACATGATTACGTATAGTGTCCGGCAGGAGGGGCAAAGGATGAGGATTGGTATCACAAACCTCATCGATTTGTTCCTGCGACCGTAACATGCACCACCAGGATAGCTGATACCATTTCCAATGGGATAGAGCACTAGGGACTTGCCACGTAGCCGTCTTCAAGTTATCTAATCAATCTCTTCTTCTGATGAGATTAGGAACTCTTTATCCTACGTGGATAAGTGCAACCAATCCCGAGAATACCCATATTTTATCCTACGCTATGTATCCCGGGTTCGACGTCCTATCCCGGGATTCAAGCGGACGTCATCACATCAGACACTCGCGCAGACACAATCTCCGACTTCACCAACCACTCTCTTCCTCCCGACCTCCAGCCAGCCAGATTAAGAGGAGATCTAGCTGTTCCAGCAGCCCTTCGTCGGCCGCCGTCCATCTCACCGACCCCGGCTGTAACCTCCGACGTCCTTTCCGGCAACCACCAACACCACCACTCTCTCTCCCTCTCTCCCTCCATTTCTCACATCCAACACCCCACCAACCCAACCCCGATCCAGCCTCTTGATCGTCACCAACCCGATCCAGCCTCGCGACCTCCAGCCAGCCAGATCCAGAGGAGCTCCAGCCACTACAGCCACCCTTCGCCCATCACCGACGCTGATCTCGCAGTCATCGCCTCGCTCCTCCGACCTTCCTTTATTGGCATGCGTGCATGGTCTCCATCTTCACAAACCCACCAACCTCGATCCATCCAGCGAACGGATCCTCTCTACCTCCAGCCGCTGCAGCCGCCCTTCGCAGGCCGCCGTCCATCTCCGGCGACCCCCATCTCCTCGATCCATGCATGTAGGTCAACTTTCTCTTGAATCAAACTTCATCTTTCCATCCAAAACAAACACGTAGCCCTGTACAAGTTATCTAATCTAATCTCTTCCTTCTGATGAGATGAGGAAGTCAACACCAAAAAGTCTTCCACCCTCCTCGATCCTCAACTTGCTCTCTTGAATATAATCCAAAACTCTGACGAGCGAGAGAACAGGGCAGCTATCGAGCTCTGTGCTTTCCTTCTACTCTTTAGATCCATTGCTTCCTTGAACTCTTCTCTTTCACCCTCTCTCTGTGACATTCTTTCTCCTCTCCCAAATAACAAATATGGCGGGATTAGCGGTCACTGGATGGGTGGTCTCCGGCTTCATCTCTAAGTTCTTATACGATCCGGTGTACGCCTACTTGAAGGAGCTGGTCCAGCAGCATTCAGGCCTCTTTTCGAAGCTCGAGAACCTCCGGGAGAAATTGCTGAATATCGAGCCCCTGCTGCCGATCGCAGAGCAGAAGATGGCTGACAACAGACGGCTCGCGGAGCTGCTGCGGAATCTCGAAGACGCCGTGTATGATGCGGAGGACCTCCTCGATGAGTTCCCACACCCCGACCCCGACTCCTCACAACGTAAGCGTAAGCTGCAGGTGGAGGACGGCGACGTCAGAGGAAAGCGGGCATTAACGCACCGCTTAACCCCCAACTTTGCGATCGGTTCCCGTGTTATCACCCGCCACAATTTAAACTCCCAGATCAATGCTGTCACAGAGAAACTAGACAGCATCCGTGAGAACATTGAGAGTCTCCTTAAGCTTCTCAACTTGGGTGCCCAAAACCGTCAACGTGCCGATGATGGCCGCAAGGCCACAAGGGGCAATGAGACTGATTTCAAGGTCGAAAAGATGATCGGGCGAGACGTGGAGAAGCAGCGTATCAAGAGTATGCTCTTGAGTTCGAGCCATGATGAGGGTGCATCCAGCAGCGCCGGAAATGCCCTCTCCGTGTTGCCCATAGTTGGCATCGGAGGGGTTGGGAAGACCACACTAGCTCGGTCTCTGCTCCACGATGAAGATGTAAAGAAGGAATTCGATCTGCGGATTTTGGTATGCGTCTCCGAGGACTTCAATCTACTCAGGCTCACCAAAGAGATCCTAGAGGGCGTCACAGGGGAACTTTTTATGGAGACCTCGAATCTCAATCTCCTCCAACGTAAACTCCAAAATGCGGTGATGTCCAAGAGGTTTCTGCTTATCCTCGATGACGTTTGGAATAAAGAGAATGAAAATCTAAATAGCAATTGGGATTCGCTCCGCGCTCCATTGATCGAAAATGCTGAAGTCACTGGAATGAGTTCGGCGACGAAGGGGAGCAAGATTATTATTACAACCAGGAATGAAGAAGTCGCCAGGATCATGGGCACAACCAAACCTCTTCAATTGAGCAAATTACCCGATGATATCTTCGAAAAATTCTTCTTGAGTTGTGCTTTCGAAGGTGCCAACCCTGATGCTTATCCAGTAAATCTAGAAAACACAGCCAAAAAAATAGCTAGAAAGCTGGGGGGTCTACCTTTAGCCGCAAAGACAGTGGGGGCGCTCTTGAGCAAGAAACTAAACGAAGAGTATTGGAGCAGCATTTTGGAGAGTGAGATATGGCAATTACCTATGAAGGACAATGACATCATGCCGGCTCTCAGAGTAAGCTACGACTATCTCCCTCCACACCTTAAACAATGTTTTGCATACTGTGCTATTTTTCCGAAAGACTATGTGTTCGATAGAGATTACATAATCCTACACTGGTTGGCCCATGGTTATATCCATCCCAATTCTAATGTTGGAGCCACACGAGTTGAGGCCATTGGGGAAGAATACTTCGATGATTTATCTATCAGGTCTTTCTTCCAACCAAGCGAAAGGGACAACAGGTATGTGATGCACGACCTCATTCACGATCTGGCCCAATCCGTTTCTGAATATCAATGTTTCAGAATAGAAGAAAGCCATAAGCATAAAGAGATCCCAAAAACGGTACGCCATCTATCGATATGTACAGTGAGGGAAGAATTTGTTCGGAGACAGTTGAAGACCTTCAGTGAACTAAAAAAGCTGCGCACCCTCGCCTTTTTTTATCGTGCGATCGTGCCCGGCATAATTCCTAAGTTGGAAAGGGTGCGTGTCCTAGATCTCTTTGGCTCTTTCAACAGATATGAGGTTCCTTATAAAACTTCTTTTCAGAGTAACCTTGATGCCATTTTTCAGCTACTTAAATCTCGGTCGATGGGAGTGGTCTCCAAAAGAATTTTATAATCTGCATTACTTGCAAGTGTTGTACTTACCGGGCAATGGATATTCATCACAAGGTTTAAGTAACTTGATCAATTTGAGGCATCTGATCGGGTCCGCTTACTCGTTTAGATTATCTATAATCCCCGAAGTCCATAAGCTGAAAGATTTGCAGGAGCTAAAAGGATTCACATTCCTTGACAAGCATGGGCACAGGCTGAGTGAGTTGAAAGATATGAACCAGATTCGAGGGAGCCTTAGGATCGAGAATCTGGGTAAAGTAGCGGATAAGAGGCAAGCAGAGGAGGCCAATCTGCTAGAAAAGAAGAATCTCAGAAAACTAGAATTGGTGTGGTCAGCTGAAGCAGATAGAGATGATGGGCGAACTGATGAGGATGTGATCGAGGGTCTTCAGCCGAGTCCTTATTTGGAGGAATTGAGCATTTCGTGTTACAAATGTTGCCCAACCTAACTCATGCTGAACTGTCTGATTGCCCGAATTGTGATGTCCTTCCGCCTCTTGGGCAGCTACGGCGCCTCAAACATCTTGTTCTATGTGAAATGCATGCTATCAGGATCATCATTGGAGGTCATGAATTCTATGGCGACGCCAACTTCCCATCCTTAGAGTCCCTAGAGTTTCATGGGATGGAAGCATTGCAGGGATGGAGAGGAGTAGAAGGCCGTCAATTGTTTCCTAGCCTTCGAGAGCTCGAAATATACGATTGCCCTGAATTCAGAGCCCTCCCTCCGCTCCCTCCAAAGCTAGAAGCTCTGCATCTGCATCGTCTTGGGTTACTCTCCCTTTCATTATCATCAATGACATCTGTAGACGCGGATGGAGGGGTGCCAGAGAGGAGCAGCGGTGGAAGCAGTAACAGGCTGCAGGTGCTTGGAGGCTTGACAGCGCTCGTCAAGTTGCATATCTCTGATTGCGAGCAGCTCACCATGCTGGAGGGTATTAATCAAGGACTGGTGTCTCTCCAGAACTTGGAAATACGAGGTTGTCCGAGACTGGATGCGCGCTGGATGGAAGAAGATGGGCCACCTTCCCTCGTGGAGATCGAGATCGATGACCTGAGGCTGCTGTCAGCGAGGTTCCTCAGGAGACGTCTCGGCCACATTCAATCCTTGAGATTGATGTATGCCAGAAGTCTGAAACATTTCAGTGCAGAGGAAGAGGAGTGCCTGAAGCGCCTCACCGCTCTACAAGAGCTATCAATTGGCGACTGCGATGAACTTCGCGCTCTTCCGGAGGAGCTGCAGAGCCTCTCCTCCCTCCGAAAGTTATGGATCGGTTACTGCCCCAAAATCATGTCACTGCCATCCAAGGGACTGCCGCTTGGGCTCAAAGAATTCAAAATCGACGAACCCAGTGGAGAGCTGAGGCGTCGTTGCCTCAAGGGAGAAGGTGAGGACTGGCCTAAGATTCAGCATATACCTACATTACATATATATATATAGTTAATTGGCGATTGATGGCGATTGAGGAGGTCATTGAAGCTAATCCTCTCCTCACAAGTAATGCCCACAAGCATTGAGACAGCTCTCTTCCATTTTTTAGATCATTACCGTGTCATTAAAGGCTCCATGATTAGATCATTTGGAGTTATGTTTGTACTCATCTTTGTCCTCATTTCCGCAAAGGTAATAAACCTCTGCTTTAAGAGATGGAATCTAAGTTTGGTTCCTTATGTAAGCGAGTTATTTATTTTGATGCAAATTTCTACCATTTTGTTGATTTCTGTGCTTATTTTTGGTGATATACACCTTACCAAAAACGAGAAGAGTTCAGAGTCTTGTTTGAGTTCAGAGTTTTGTATGAAGGAGAAGAGTTTGCTTGTAGAATTCCTCTGAATTCAGCAACAGCTTTTGGGTGAAGGACTAGTGTTAATGTCATGCTGCTAACAAAGTTTCTAACGTTCCTTTTAATAAAGTATATATGTCACACTCTGGGTGGACATCAAAAATATTAGCAACTTTAAGAGGATGCATTCACCCTCAGTTTATTTTATTGTCAGGTCATTTCTTGCATGCGGTGAAGACTGAAGATGCTTGAAATGTAACAAATCTTGCCAACTCCTTAATGCATGCTTTCACACAAGTTTGAGGCCATGATAAATATAGGATATTCGTACAAATTTCAAGGAAAAATGATAAAAGAATTCAAGAAAAACACAACATGAAGAGTATTGTTGTCAAAATTGCTTGGGGTTTGCAATTAAACACAAAATGGAGCTGAAAAAGGAATGAATGCCAACAATGGCAGAAATACAAGTTGAAAGAAGTCTACAAGGGAAATAAAGAAACAAGTTCTGTGAAACAATAGAAGACTTCATTAATGGTGCCTGGGCTTGTGATTTCTTGGCCCATGGTAATCTTCATGACCCCCTGGTAGGCTTCCATGAACAATTCTTTTTTTTTGTGCTATTGGATCTTTCCTTCTTTGTGCATGAACAATGCCCGTCTTCTTCGCATATAGTTACTTCTTCTCTTGCTCCCATCAAAACTCTTTTAGCCTGATAGGAAGCAAACTACTTTTCTATTTTGACGAATAAAAGCAGAAAATAGTGAACTAAATCCTACTTCTGACACCGGGAAAAACAGTATTACAAGCATTTTTCTACGGAAGACCTGTGAGAACTCTTCTTCCAATCTGATCCCTGAAGAAGAAGGAGAAGAGAAACAAGAATTTGAGTATCAAATTCAAAGTCTTACTTAGCCTTGCAACCATATAAAACTAGAAAGCTTCGCACTAGAGTAGACATGAGAATCATTGAAGGGTTTTGTATACCTTGAACTGAGATGACTGATAGTAGAAGTAAAAGCAGGATCACTACTGCTGAAATAAGAGGTCTCATTTCTGAAGTTATAACTCTTATTCCAAGAACATAAGATGAGAATGTGCATCAATAAAGCTTCTGGCTTCAAGATATATATATGCCATTATCTCCTTCTCCAAAGCTTACAATAGAAAAGGTGACATTGTCCAATTGTCAGGGTCTGTCATAACACATGAAAGATTAAGAATGAGGTTTGGTGTATGTTCTGTTTCTGAATCTTAATCTTATGATATTTTTGTGTGTCACTCTTTCAAGAAGTATGTTTCCACAATTTTTGGACACTGTTCATGTACTCTTTCCTTCAAATTTTCAAAGATTGAAGCTGAACTTCTTTGATCAAGTGAACTATTTCAGGTTTGAAGTTTTCGAATAAATTTCACAATGGCTAAAAAAGCTGTGGATGGTGTTAAATTAACAATTATATATGTACTCTATTTTTACGACTCAAACGTGGCTAACAGCACAAGGACATCCATATATCGAAATAATACTTCAAGACAATATAATTTATGGACCACTTGTGACAAAATTAATCACTGTTCTTATTTGGATTCATGCAAATGTTGGCTTCTCGGGAGGAGGGAATAGTTTTCATTTGTTTTCTTTTTTTATGTAGCTCTCGAGATATAATATAATTACAGGTTATTTATGTGCAAGTAAGCCTAACAATAGAAGGGTTTCTGAATTGAAATAATACTAGAAAAATATTACTAGTCATAATATAGCAGGAAATCTTGAAAGAGGCGATTTCTTGATTTGAAGATAATACCAAAATCATAATTTATAACCATATCTAAAGGCAAGTTTAAGTTTTAAGCAAAAATTAAAATCTTGGATGAAAGGTTTGGTAATAGTTTATCAATGAACTTGTCTGGAGATATATTAACACACAAATTAACCTCTTTTACTACCGCTAACGAGCTCAAATTTATCAATAATAAGTGCTTGGAGAAGATCACAATCCAATGAGTCATCAAAGAATCACTACCTCACTAATAATGTTTTTTCAATGATTGGATGAAAATTGAAAGGCATCTTCCTTGTGTTGATATTGTAGAATAAGATTAGTCAGCGAAGTCGCTTCCGGGCATGATGGAGGGGAAAATTAATTCACACCAGTGGCCTAATTATATACTTCAGTTTTTTTTTCTCTCTCCTAGACCTTTTCTCTTTTTTGAACATGGCAATGCACCAAATGCCATTAGAAACGTGAGGATTAATTGCCGGATATTCACGAGATAATAACCCCATGTGTATTTTTGTACTATCATCAAAGAAGTAGGGGTATTTTTAACATTGTCAGGGTTTCAGGATTAATATGTAATATTGTAAGTTTTGGGGGGAACAGATATGTAATTAACCCCTTTTTTCCTTTTTTTCTTCGGACGAAACTGCCATTCTTGTAACATCGTTTTGATTTTGTTATGTATTTTACAAAATTTTTATGTTGAGTTCTGTGAATGGATTTGGTCGCCAGCCCCCATGCTTCGGCTTCGATTCACTGAATGGCAGATACTTAAACACTTATCAGGCATGATCATAAAAGAAAAATCTCAATAATCATAGGTTTAAATGGGTAAAATATGCTCTAGTGTCATCAGTTGTATGGGTACTTGCAAGTTAATTATAATAAGTTCATTTCGATTCCACCAGTGCATATATGTGTAGTTTTTTTTTTTTTTTTTTTGTGAGATATAAGAGTGCCTTAGAAGGGTATATAATCTGATTTACTTGCTACTCGCAATTCAACATTTTCTCTCATTGGTTGAGGAAATCCTCGCGTTTTGTTTGTTCTCATTTATGTGGATCTCTATTTGTTGTTTTTTGGGCAATGTGAGACACTTTCATGAGTGTTGCAAGCAATGGCACCAGACTCGTGAAGAGGGAGATAGAGAGAGATTTATACTCAAGACCTGCCGAAACGGGGTTCAACAATTTAATGGAATGGAGCATTAATAATTAATAACTTGCCATGTAGGTATCATCCATGTTCATTCAAGTCATCTAATCGCTGCTAAATTTCTAATTATGATTATTCCAATGTTAACCAAGTCTCATTTGGATCATGTCTGGGGTGGCAATCCGGGTCATGACCCGTGAACCCGATCCGACCCGAGACAAAACAGGTTTGGGTTTGGTATAATCGGGTTCGGGTCATAAACGGGTTGATCTGTTTATGACCCAATAAACGGGTCGAGTCGGGTTCAACCCGTTTACCCGTTTAAGTTTAAGGCTTTAGGGATAACCACTAACCCTTCTCCAAACTTCTCCACTTCACCTACCCGCAGCGGCGCCTCTCCCCTCTCGATCTCCCGATCTTCCCTTGCGATCTCCCCTTATCTCCCCTCCCGATCTCGGATCTCCCCTCACGATCTCCTCCTATCTCCCCTCGCCGGTCGCAATCTCCCCCATTATTCCATCGTTGAGCGCAGCTCGTTCGGAGAGGATGCTGGCTCATAAGCATCCTTTGGTCATGAGAACGCCCCGCCGGATGCGCAATCAGGGTTCAACAAGAAAAGCATCCTTTGGCATGGCGGCTCCGGCTATGATGCTTGGTTCAGCTGTGCCTCCAATCAAGTATCTACTTTTACTTACATTCCCATCATCATCATTCATCTCTTATTTTCTTCAATATATTTCTGACTGATTTTAACAAGTTAATTATACCTGTTGAACATGTGTATTGTGAATTCGTGCAGGTGGCTCTAGTGGTGTTGACCCCTCCCTACTCCTTCTCGCAGTTGGGGATGCTTTTCGGTGTGCTGCTCCAGTTGTTTTGTGGATTCATGGGAAGCTGGACGGCCTATCTCATTAGTGTTCTCTATGTGGAGTACCGAGACAGGAAGGAGAAGGAGAACTTCAGTTTCAAGAACCATGTCATCCAGGTCTTCCCACCTCCAACCTCTCTCTCTGTGCAATCTCCTCGAAATTAAATTGGATTTACAAAACAAATCTTTAATTCCTGTTTAATTCTGAGCCATTTTGAATTTCGACAATGATGGCGAAGAATCGGGACAATGCTCGTCTATGTGTTGAAGTTACCGAGGATGTATTTTGATCTGATTGTAACTTGATATGGTTGGTTGTAATTGGGTGTAATTGGTTGTAATAACTGAGGATGTATTTTGATCCGGTTGTAATTACTGATGATGTATTTTGATCCGGTTGTAATTTGATAAACAGGTTGACCCGATCCGACCCGTTTAATAAACGGGTTAGACGGGACGGGTCGGGTCAACCCGTTTATAAATGTGTCGGGTTCGGTTGATAAATCTGACCCGTTTATTAAACGGGTTGGGTTCGGGTTTGGCTTTTATTAAACGGGTCAGGACCTGACTCGACTCGAACCCAACCTGCGAACCCGAATTGCCACCCCTAATCGTGCCTGTTAATAAGTGTTAATTATCTGTCATTCATCGAATCGAAGCCGAAGAATAGGGGCCGGCGATCAACCAAGTCCATCCACAAAAGTCAATATTTGTCAAAGAAAAAAGATTTATGTACATGTCCATGTAACATGCACATTACACATGGTTGAATCAGTAGGTACCGTTTCAACCAACTAGTCCATCGGTAGTGAGGAACCGATGAACTAGATGAAAGATTCAGTTCATGCCAGCTGATATCGGTAGTGAGATACCGATTGGTTGATCTAGTCCATCGGTACCTCACTATCGATGGACTAGATGAAAGATTCGGTACCTCATTATCGATATCTGACATGTGTAATTCACATGCCATATATCGGTAATGAGGTACTGATTGATTGATCTAGTCCATCGATACCTCGCTACCAATGGACTAAATAGTTGAATCGGTATCTCACTACCGATTCAAACCATTGTGCAGTGAACATGTCATATGGGTATGTACACAAATCAGTGCTCCTCGTCAAAATACATCGCATGGTACCACATCGTAGCTTCTAGACATGCTTGCAGGCCTAAGAAAATATAAGCAATTGACCAATAGCATCTGATTACTTGCTGCTCGCAATTCAACGTCTTCTCTCATTGGTTGATGAAAGAGTCGAGAGAGAGAGAGAACTGTATAGCCAACTGGCCATGAAATGGAATGAAGCATTAATTATTAATAAGTTGCCATTGTACCCATCCATCCATGTTCATTCCGAGTTATCTAATTGCTTCTGATTATGACCCGCTAACAAAGTCTTCATCCTTGGAAGTAGTCAATAGGCTCATCTCTTCAATCGACCACTCTTCATCTGCAACAATAATGCTGATGAGAAAAGGGCAGTTTCAGCGAGCTAGTTCTCTGCTTTCTCCTTTGGGTTCATTGGTTGATTGTTTGCGCTTCATTAATTAATCTCATGACGGAGGATGTTTGTGTTAAGGGATTCACCCCCTAAAAGTCAGGTTAAATCTAGAGTTAGCTTAAACCAAACCTGGAGAAGGTGCACTGGTGGAACCAAAATGACCCTAATAACTTGCCAAGTAGTCATACCATTGGTTATACTAATTAAGCATATTTTACCCTTTTAAATTGTTGATTAATATCGAGGTAGCTTTTAGACGCAAATAAACCCTTACACAATTAATCCACTTGTTACAGGGAAATTGGTTTTTAAGAAGTTTGGATGTACAAGTCTTGTTAAAAGATTGGTACAGCCTCACATCAACATACTTGTTAACTATTATTATATGAGTCAAAGCTTCCATTCACCGGCAAAACTCAATATTAATTAGGGTTTTTTACATATATATCCTAAAAAAAAATTGAAAATACGTATTTACCTCTATTTTTCGTATTTTCATATATATTCCTCAAAAATTTAAGTGATCACATATATGCCCCTCGGGTTACCTGCCGTGGAATCAAATGGGAATATTCTCTAACGCTGTTAACGGCGTCGTGTCAAATTACCTTTTTGCCCCTGATACTGTTCATCGTCCCCGACGTCATCTTCGACGACCTTCGCCGGAGAAGATCCAAAAACTCCAAAAAATACCACGAAAAATGTCCAAAAATACATGGAAAACCTGAAATCAACAAGGAACCTTATTTACACCAAGAAGAAGAAAAGAATCAACGATTACCCAACGCTACAGTCGTTGGAAAAAGGGGGCGGCGGCGTCTCCGGCGACCTTCGTCGGAGAAGATCCAAAAACCTCGAAAAATGCCACAAAAAATGCCCAAGAATACATGGAAAAACCCGGAATCAACAAGAAAGCTTATCTACACCAAGAAGAAGAAAACAAATCAACGATTACCACTCAAATCACGAAAAAATCCGACGAAAACCCCTTTTTTTCTTCTATGTTTTTGTTCGTTTCTTTCTCTCTCAAACTCCTCCTAATAGCTTCTGGTGAGAAATAGTGAGGAGAAGAAGGGGATAAGAAGGGGAAGGAGATCAGTAAACTTGGCAGGCATTTGGCCGCAAAATGGCCTATGTCGGCGGTGAAAACTGAGAATTTGCAAAACAAACCCTAAAAAACCCATAGTTACACGAAAATCCTCATAAATTTACAAAAAACCCCCTAAAATATGACTTAACCATGGTTAAGTTACTTAACCTCACGGGAGTTGATGGAAGGGTATATATGTAATCACTTAAACTTTTGAGGGGTATATATAAAAATAAGAAAAATGTAGGGATAAATACGTATTTTCAATTTTTTTTTGAGGATATATATATGTAAAAAACCCTATTAATTAATATACATGATTACATGGTGTCCGGCAGGAGGGGCAAAGGATGAGGATTGGTTGGTATCACAAACCTCATCGATTTGTTCCTGCGACCGTAACATGCACCACCAGGATAGCTGATACTTTTTCCAATGGGATAGAGCACTAGGGACTTGCCACGTAGCCGTCTTCAAGTTATCTAATCTAATCTCCTCTTCTGATGAGACTAGGAACTCTTTAACGAACACCAAAAGACTGCCACCCTCCTCAATCCATGCATGTAGGTCAACTTTCTCTCTTCTCTTGAATTAGACTTCATCTTTCCATCCAAAACAAACACAGACGAAGGAACGAGAGAAAAGGGCAGCTATCTGTCGAGTTTTTCTGTGCTTTCCTAGTAATCCTCTTCTTCTTCTCCCCTC
>OY986972.1:2222032-2395240 GCA_963920575.1 Narthecium ossifragum
GCAAGCGACGACGACTCACAACAGGTGGAGAACGGCTTAAGTTCCTGCTTGCCATACTTGCCACAACTTACATCGGGGGTCGCAAACTTCTTAAGCTCCTGCTTGTCATACTTGTCACAACGTTTAACCTCCTTCTTCGATGTTGCTCGCCGTGTTATCATCCGCGACAAGGCAATCTCTGAGATCACTGCTATCACGGAGAAACTTGACGCCATCAGTAAAAAGATAGTAAGTCACCTTGAGCATCTCAACTTGTGTGCCAGCAGCCACCAACTTGCCAATGATGGCCCCAAGGCTACAAGGCGCTATGAGCCTGCTTTCAAGGTCGAAAAGATGCTCGGGCGAGACGTGGAGAAGCAGCGTATCAAGTGTATGCTCTTGAGTTCGAGCCATGATGAGGGTGCATCCAGCAGCGCCGGAAATGCCCTCTCCGTGTTGCCAATAGTTGGCATCGGAGGGGTTGGGAAGACCACACTAGCTCGGTCTCTGCTCAAAGATGACGATGTAAAGAAGGAATTCCAGCTGCGGATTTGGGTCTGCGTCTCCGACGATTTCAATCTACTCAGGCTCACCAAAGAGATCCTAGAGGGCGTCACAGGGCAACCTGTTATGAAAACCTCGAATCTCAATCTCCTCCAGTCTGATCTCCAAAAGGCGGTGATGTCCAAGAGGTTTCTGCTTATCCTCGATGACGTTTGGAATAAAGAGAATGAAAATCTAAATAGCAATTGGGATTCGCTCCGCGCTCCATTGATCGAAATTGCTGAAGCCACTGGAATGAGTTCGGCGACGAAGGGGAGCAAGATTATTATTACAACCAGGGATGAAGAAGTCGCCAGGATCATGGGCACCACCACACCTCTTCGATTGAGCAGATTACCCGATGATATCTTCCAAAAATTCTTCATGAGTTGTGCTTTCGAAGGTGCCAACCCTGATGCTTATCCAGTAAATCTAGAAAACACAGCCAAAGAAATAGCTAGAAAGCTGGGGGGTCTACCTTTAGCCGCAAAGACAGTGGGATCGCTCTTGAACAAGAAACTAAACGAAGAGTATTGGAGCAGCATTTTGGAGAGTGAGATATGGCAATTACCTATGAAGGACAATGACATCATGCCGGCTCTCAGAGTAAGCTACAACTATCTCCCTCCACACCTTAAACAATGTTTTGCATACTGTGCCATTTTGCCGAAAGACTATGAATTAGATAGAGATTACATAATCCTACACTGGTTGGCCCATGGTTATATCCATCCCAATTCTAATGTTGGAGCCACACGAGTCGAGGCCACTGGGGAAGAATACTTCGATGATTTATCTAGCAGGTCTTTCTTCCAACCAAGCGAAAGGGACAACAGGTATGTGATGCACGACCTCATTCACGATCTGGCCCAATCTGTTTCTGAATATCAATGTTTCAGAATAGAAGAAAGCCATAAGCATAAAGAGATCCCAAAAACGGTACGCCATCTATCGATATGTACATGGAGGGAAGAATTTGCTCTGAGACAGTTGGAGACCTTCAGTGAACTAAAAAAGCTGCGCACCCTCGTCTTTTTTGGTGTGTCAGTCGTGCCCGACATGATTCCTAAGTTGAAAAGGGTGCGTGTCCTAGATCTCTTTGGCTCTCCCAACAAACTGTGGTTTCATAACATTCCTTTTGAGGGTCACCTTGAGGCCATTTTTCATTTGAAGCATCTTCGCTACTTAAATCTCGGTCCATGTCAGGAGTCTCCAAAAGAATTTTATAATCTGCATTACTTGCAAGTGTTGTACTTACCGTGGAGGGGATATTCATCAAAAGGTTTAAGTAACTTGATCAATTTGAGGCATCTGAGGTCCGTTGACTTGTTTGCTATGATCCCCGAAGTTCATAAGCTGAAAGATTTGCAGGAGCTAAAAGAATTCACATTCCTTGACGAGCATGGACACAAGCTGAGTGAGTTGAAAGATATGAACCAGATTCGAGGGAGTCTTGCGATCGTGAATCTGGATAAAGTAGCGGATAAGAGGAAAGCAGAGGAGGCTAATCTGCGCCAAAAGAAGAATCTCAGAAGACTAGAATTGACGTGGTCATTTTTCACAGATAGAGATGATGGGCTAATTCATGAGGATGTGATCGAGGGTCTTCAGCCGAGTCCTTATTTGGAGGAATTGAGTATTGTGTATTACAGAGGTCGGAGCTCTCCGAGTTGGATTAATATCCAAATGTTGCCCAACCTAACTCATGTTGTACTGTCGGTTTGCCCGAATTGTGATGTCCTTCCGCCTCTTGGGCAGCTACGGCGCCTCAAACATCTGGCTCTACGTGGAATGGATGCTATCAGGATCATCATTAGAGGTCATGAATTCTATGGCAACGCCAACTTCCCATCCTTAGAGTCCCTAGAGTTTAATGGGATGAAAGCATTGAAGGAGTGGAGAGGAGTAGAAGGCAGTCAATTGTTTCCTAGCCTTCGAGAACTCACAATAACATATTGCCCTGAATTGAGAGCCCTCCCTCCGCTCCCTCCAAAGCTAGAAGCTCTGCATCTGAATCGCGTTGGGTTACTCTCCCTTTCATTATCATCAATGACATCGGTAGACGCGGATGGAGGGGTGCCAGAGAGGAGCAGCGGTGGAAGCAGTAACAGGTTGCAGGTGCTTGGAGGCTTGACAGCGCTCGTGAACTTGAGTATCTCTAATTGCGAGCAGCTCACTATGCTGGAGGGTATTAATCAAGGACTGGTGTCTCTCCAGTACTTGGGAATAGAAAATTGTCCGAGACTGGATGCGCGCTGGATGGAAGAAGATGGGCCACCTTCCCTCGTGGAGATCAATATCGATGACCAGAGGCTGCTGTCAGCGAGGGTCCTCAGGAGAAGTCTCGGCCACATTCAATCCTTGAGATTGATTTATGCCACAAGTCTGAAACATTTCAGTGCAGAGGAAAAGGAGTGCCTGAAGCGCCTCACCGCTCTACAAAAGTTATCAATTATCTACTGCGATGAACTTCGCGCTCTTCCGGAGGAGCTGCAGAGCCTCTCCTCCCTCCAAAAGTTATGGATCGGTCCCTGCCCCAAAATCATGTCACTGCCATCCAAGGGACTGCCGCTTGGGCTCGAGCAATTCGAAATCTGGGAACCCAGTGAAAAGCTGAGGCGTCGTTGCCTCAAGGGAGAAGGCGAGGACTGGTCTAAGATTCAGCATATACCTGCATTATATATCAGAGGAGACTACAACATAAATCACTTTAGACGGCGATTATTTAGTAGTAATTAGTTAATTACTGTTAATATTGTCTCATGTGATAATTTTCTAGTAACAATTCCATGCAATCGCCACTAAAGCATAGTAGTTCAGTAATTCTATTATCTTGAAGTTTGTTTGTGTAAACTTTTCTACTAATTAAACCCAAGCAGGAAACAGTTCAGTAATTCTACTTATCTCGAGGGGTTGTTTTACAAAAGTTCTCACTAATTAAGTAAAGGCTAAATTACCTTTTTGGTCCCTGTAATTTCATTGGAATGTTTATTACGTCCCTATGTTTCTAATTTGATCAATTTGGTCCCTATGGTTTCAATTTTGTGTCAATGTGGTCCTCGCCCTCATCTGCCGTCAGAGAAGCCAACGGCGCCGTTGGTCACGTGAGCTTCACGTGACCAACTTTTCCCTCTCCCGCCTGGGTTAGGTTATAGTTAGGCTAAATCGGGGTTCACCAGGTTAGTAAAAAACAGAGGGGGGAGAGTTCGTCGGCTCGGAGAGATCGTCGGCTATGGTCGGGGAAAAGGGGGGGAGATCATCAATCTTGGTGAGGAAGACAGGGAGAGGAAGGGCACGCGTTCATCAGGTTGGTTCCATCTTTTCGCCATTTGACCCACACTTTCTCATTTTGTACATTGTTTTTTCAAAGGTACACAATGTCCTACAGTGGTTCATCCTCCCCGTTTCATTCTTCTCCAATTTATTTGTGTGGATCGAGATCCAAATTGAGGACTAGCTGGACCACAGAAAATCCCGAAAGAAGGTTTTTTAACTGTGCATTAAAGGTAATGGGTACTTATGTTTGCATACGGCTTAAAATTATGCTCATGAATTTTAAATTTGCAATAAATCCTGATTGATTGCAGCCTCTAGGTGGCTGTGATTTCTTCCAATGGGTTGATGGAGAAATATGTGAACGTGAACAGAGAGTCATTGATAGGTTGAACAAGAAGATTCGAAGCCTGGAAGCTGTCTTGGAGAGCTTGAATTGTAAAGAGGATGATGACATTAGTGAAATCAAAGTGGGCAAAACCTACTCCGAAACAAGAGATCTTGATCAGACAACAATAATCAACAATGCTATTGCATGCTTGAAAATGGATGTGCAAAGGCTCCAAAACAGAGTCCATAGGCTGTATGTAACAATTGTAGTGCTTGTAGTAGTAATTGGAGTGATGTGGAACATGTCTTGAGTTGAGTGTGAATGTGTGGTCGTTTTGTGCAACTGTTGGCTACATGCTAACATGAAGTGGCTTGTAGTAGTAATTGTAGTCCTTTTGTGCATCTAATGTAATCCTCCTGTCAAGCTTTTGTCAAACTGTTTAGTAGCATCAAAATATAATCCACAGCTGCTTTTGAACTGATCTGATTATTGCATAGAACATCTACTGGACTGGAATCTAGTCCTCTAGAGATTATTGCATAGAACATCTCTGATTATTGAGAAGCTGTTGTCAAACTATTTGCTAGCTCCAAAAAGATTGGAATGTGCTGGAATCACAATAAGAAGACTTGAATGTGCTCATACCATTAAAAGATTTGCTGCTAACAGACTTGAATAGTTACAGTAGCTGCTAACATTCTTGAAAGTTAGATAGCTGCTAACATTCTTGAAAGATAGATAGCTGCTAACATTCTTGAAAGATAGATAGCTGCTAACATTCTTGAAAGATTTGCTGCTAACATTCTTCTCCAATAGTTGTTGTAAAACTCCTTCACAGAAAACTCTAAAATTTACAGTAGCAAGAATAGTTACAGTAGCCAAAGAACTCCTTACCAAAAAACTAACACATCAATACTAGAATTGTTTGAGCAATTGGAACTCCTCCCCAATAGCCAAAAAACCTCTTAACACATCAAAACTACATTAGTTCCACCAATGTTTACATCCATCAAAACTACACTAGCCAAAAAAACTCTTAACACATCAATACTAGAATTGTTTGGCTGGCTGGCTTGGACCAGACTTACTGGCTGGCTGGCTAGCTTGGACCAGACTTACTGGCTGGCTGGCTAGCTTGGACAATGTTTCCTTCCCAGTCAACAACTTGAAAGTTAGATGACTCATTTTGTGAGGGGCTAGGCTGGCTTGGACCAGGTTGTCATTGTTCAGGTTGTTGCACTGCTGATATTCCAGTTCTCCCTCCATGTCTAACCCCAAGTCTTCCTCTATCTCTGATTATTGGAGCTTCTGGTGGTACACCTGCTCCTCTAGCTCTCTCTCTAGGCCTCCAAGTCTGGCTACCAGTTATTTGAATTGCTGATGCTCTTCCTGCTGGTCTCCATGGCTGTCTTACAGTTTGTTGAGGATGCTATTCATGCTGGTCTCCTGTTGGAATCCAGTTCTCCTACAACACATGTGCCTCATAGTCAAGCTAAGTTTCAAATAGCAAATCAAAATACATCATGACAAGTTACCTGATTAACTTGGCCTCTACCTACTACTTGACCAGGACCTATCTCCGCTCCATATCCTGGGCATCTTCCACCCACTGGAACCTGGCCTCTCTCAGCTACATGACCTTGCCCTCTCCCATACCTTGAACCTCTTCCTTGCATTGTGGCCCCACCAGCTACTTATGCATTCTCACCTCTTCCAGCTACTTGCCCCCTGCCCCTTCCTCTGGTTCCCCTTCCTCTACCTCTGGAATCCCCTCCCCTGCCACTTGCCTGCAGCAGGACAAAGAAAACAATTAAACAAAAAATAATGAATAACTTTTACAGCTAGGATAGCAAAATTATACATCTAAACATCTAATGTAAACAACATTCTGAACAACATTCTAAATAGCAAAATTAGACATCTAAACTCCTACAGAATGGCAAAATTAGAGCTTGAGCTTGAGCTACTAATTAGACAAAATTAGACAAAATTAGACAACATTCTTACAGTGGTGTTATGTACTGGGGTGTGAGCACCTCTGCCTCTTCCTCTGGACCCCCCTCCACTGCCACTTATCTACAGAATGACAAAATTAGATATCTAAACAACAATGTAAACAACAATCTAAATAGCAAAATTAGACATCTAAACTCCTACAGACTGGCAAAATTAGAGCTTGAGCTACTATAGTTTTCTTACATTTGAAGTTTCTCTTGTAGTGTTGATAGGGTAATGGTCCATAGATACTTCTCCTGGATTATTGACTGGGTAATGTTCCATAGGTCTTGTCCTTTCTCCTTTGTAGACCTGACAGGTTGGTTGGTGGGTTTGGGAGCCTGTGGCCTTTGGCAGGTCCTTTTGTTGTGGCCCCATTCCCAACACTTAGTGCATCTAACAGTGGTGTTTCTCCTCCTTACTTTGTTGGAGCTTGTGCCTTCATTTGGACCCTTTCTCCTTAACTTCTTTGGCCTACCAGGGGGTTTTCTATACTTGGGAGGCATTATTTTGACAGTTGATAACCTCTGCCACATCCTGGGTCCATTCAAGGGCCTGATGTTCTGGTTGTATGCTAGCATGTATGTCTCCTTCTTGCACCAACTGGCAACATAGTCCTCAGGCATTTCCCTTTTCCAAAAAATGGATGACATTGCATGGACACATGGGATTCCTGTCAACTCCCATTTTCTACAACTACAGATCTTCTTGTCCAGATAAACTGTGAACTTTTCATCTAGATAGCTCACTTCAAACTCTGTATCTGTTGACCAGTCTGTTATCCAATCTCTAGTTGCAATCTTTGCCTCTTCCAACTTTTTCTGGATCCTTGGACATATGTCAGTATCACGGGCCATCATCTCATTCTTTTTAATCCTCATTCTTGTCATCAATTTCAGCCTTATTTCCTCTAGAAGGGTGATGATTGGTTTCCTTCTTGCATCCAGAATGAGCTTATTGAAAGCCTCAGACATGTTGTTAGATAACAAGTCACATTGTGGATGGGTATCAAAAGCATGCCTACACCACCAGCTAGGTGTTAGATTGGACAAATAGTTAAAGGTATCTTCATCAATACCTTTCAGCTCCTCCATAATAGCATCAAAATAAGGCTTGTTTGTTGCCCTGGCTGCATTCCACATGATCTGTTTCAGCAGCAACCCTTGATGAATTTTCTTGAAATTGGCATAAAGATGCCTCACACAAAACCTATGATCTACTCCTGGCATGAGGTCTTGCATAGCGGGAATAAGGCCCTGCATTACAAAGAAAACAATTTTAAATAGAGTCAGAAGACCCATAACACAACTATAATGTATCAGTAAAGATAATCAGACATATCATGTAACCTCAAGGAATTATTTGAAAGAGAAGAATAAAGGAAAGATTAAGGCCATGCATGACAAAGAAAATAATTTTAAATAGAGTCAGAAGACCCATAACACAGCTATAATGTATCAATAAAGATAGTCAGACATATCATGTAACCTCAAAGAATTCTTTGAAAGAGAAGAATAAAGGAAAGATAATGATACTAATATAGTACCTTCTGTTGGTCACTTATAAATGTCCACCTATTCTCTTGCACAGGTCCTATGTCAGCCAGCAGCAACTCTAAGAACCATGTCCATGTCTCTCTGCTCTCAGCTTCCACAATAGCATAGCAAATGGGATACATTTGATCATTCCCATCTCTTCCAACAGCAGAAAGTAGTTGCCCTCCACAAGCACCCTTGAGATGACAGCCATCAAGACCAACCAATAGTCTGCAACCAGCTTTGAATCCCCTTTTGCATGCATCAAAACAAATGTAGACTCTCTCAAACACAGAATGAGTGCCCCTTGGATCCAGATTGGCCTTTACTATGCAGGTACTTCCAGGATTACTTCTCATAATCTCATGACAGTATTCTCTGATCCTCTCATATTGCTCCACATAAGTGCCATCAATCTTAGCCCTTGCTTTTGTTCTTACTTTATAGGCTTGGGTTCTGGAAATGTTAACTACAAAATCCTTCTTAACCTTCTCAATTATTGTCTGCAACTTGATGTATGGGTCAATCCTAATGTCAGGCAGATACTTCTTGACAAGCCATGTAGAATTAATAAGCCCACAGCTGAAAGATCTACTACAAGTGTGTGTTTCCCTAATAGTCTTGATCTGGAATGTAGACTGGTTCTGCATTGGGGAGGCATGAATCCTCCAAGGACACCCATCAACACACTTTGTTGTCACCCTTTCCTTCGAGTTTTTGATGAACTTGATCCCGTAGCCTCCTCTTACTGCATATTCTGTGATGTAGTCCTTGAAGGCTCTTCGGCATGAGAACCTGGTTCCCACCATTGGTTTGATATCTCCCCTCATGTCAGTTTCTTCCCTGAAAACAGGGTATGAGTCAACCTCCTCATCTGATGATCCATTGAGGCTGATAAGATCATCACTGGGGAGATAGTCAGACACAACATCTGCATCTGTATTTTCTTCACATGTTTCTTTCCTCTGCTGTGCATTGTCATCTGTCTTCTTCCTCACACCCTGTACACCTTCCCCACCTAACAGATTACCCAAGTTGACATGAGCATGGGCATTGTAGTCAATGTCACCTTCATCATCATCACTGCTCACTTCAACCTCAGGATCATATTCCACTTCCTCAGTATCAGATGTCTCAGTCATGTACTCTTCCTCATGGCAACTTTCAGAATCAACATTGTAGGCTTCAGAGGCATCCCTACCAGCTTCTTTCATCTTGTTTGCTTCTTCTACATCAGCATAATCAGCAAGAATGGGATTATCAATGACCTCATGCTCTAAATACACTTCAAGTTCTCCTACTTTGCTAGCTGGACTTATTAGATCCCTAACATCTTTATCTGTTTCTAATGGCCTAAGACCCACATCAATAGTTGTCCCTGGTATGACATACCACATCTTTTTGCAACTAGGATAACCTAGCTCCTTGGCCATCTCAGCAAATTCTATCACACTCAACAAGTCAACGTCACAGTTATCGAATGTGCTCACACTGCCCCCAATGTATTTAACTTCTTGGTCATTGAATACAAGCATACCCCCATGATGCATGTGAATCACAATTCCATCAGCTGCCATCCTGTAATTTAGTCTCATGACAATTAAATATAACACATAAGCACCTGTTAACAACTACACAGTTAATATGATCATCAAGGTCACAATTAAACTATGCAAAATGTTAACTAAACAGCTTGACAGTTAACTACTGCCCATTAACCCTCCTTTATAAACAGTTTGAAGCTAATTAAAACTGTTAATTACTACCTATTAACTGTTAATGGGTAGTTTAAACTATGCAAAATGTTAATTAAACATTGTGACCATGATCATCATGGTCATATTAAACTATGCACAGTGGTCCCATGTCTATGAAAATTAGACAGTGGTCCCATGTCTATGATACTTTCTCGGCATGAGACAACAATTGTTGCATTGAAAACATCCCCACCATCCCCATCAGAATATACAAGTCCAAAAGCCTCACATGTGCCCCATTCGAATGGCAAACTCTATCCTATAACTCAAAACCCAATGTATTACCATGGTCATCGGAGTAGAAAACAAAACCTAATTTTGTAACAGAATATTCATGGAAACAACACAAATTCAGCATAGAATCCAAAGATTCGGGATTACAAACAGTTTTTATAAAAAAAAAACAAAAATCCAAAAATCACTCGAGTTTCAAAGTGAATCGTCGGAGAACATGGGTACCTGGCGTTCGATGAGATCCCTCTCACTCTAGAGTGATGTGATGATCTCCCTTTCTCACTCGAGAAGATCGACGATCTCCCCCTTTCTCTGACAGCAGGAACCTTCTTGAATCACGAAACCGGTTTAGTAGTAACTATGCGGGAGGCGGGAGGTTGGGTAACGGGAGAGGGAAAAGTTGGTCACGTGAGGCTCACGTGACCAACGGCGCCGTTGGCTTCTCTGACGACAGATGAGGGCGAGGACCACATTGACACAAAATTGAAACTATAGGGATCAAATTGACCAAATTAGAAACATAGGGACGTAATAAACATTTCAATGAAATTACAGGACCAAAAAGGTAATTTAGCCAAGTAAACTGGTCTATTCCTGCGAATCGAATTAAACCCTAGATCCAAACTCTCCTTTGCGCGAGAGAGCTTCGCCCGTAGAGCTTCGCGTCGTCTCTCTCCCTGCCTCCCCCGCGAGAGAGCATCGCCCCTATCCGACGTCCTCCCGTGGCGGCGGAGGAACGCCAGCCTCGTGGTGGCGGCAGGGTCCACTGCGCCGTGGATCCTCTTCGACCGCGCCGGTTACAGCCCCCTCTCGCTCTTCGCCGACGCTTTTCTCCCTTTGGTTGTGCTCCCAGCTCCTCTGCGGGCGGCAGCGATCTCGCTCGTCTTTCCAAGTAATCTTTCGATCCCTTTGTGATCCATTCGCGTCTATTATGCTATCTATTCTGCGATTTATGACTCGAGATCTATGTCTGATTTCCCTGTGTAAGGGTTTTATCGAGAGTTATAGTTTTTGGTTCCCCCCCTCTGAATGTATCGTTTTGTTCTTGCTTCTATCCTCTAGTATGCTAGTTTTAATAGGGTTTTTTGGTTGTTAATATTGTAGTCGGTGTAGATCATGGCTTCTAGTAAATCTGAGTAAATCCTCGAAGAATTTTTTTTTCTCTTGCTTCGGTTTTTTTAATATGCACTGTGAGGAAATTGCACTTTTGTTTTGGATTGCCAGCAAAATAGATACTGCTTATTAGTTCAAGGCTTTGAGTTTTTTTGTTGAATTAGATGCTTCCAGTTGGACATCCAATAGGTTTATGCTTCTTTTTTCGCATGCCCTGTTCTATATGATGCTCTAACTTTGATCTCCTTCCCTCAATAAGGATATTTCTTTCATCTAAATGAGTAGTTCAGCTGCTGGAATTTGTGAGCTAGAATCCATGAAAGCTCCTATGTGGTAATTTTTGCCAGAAATTTCCTAGTGGGCTTCTTAGAGCAATGGGTATCTCTTGGTTCTGGGAATGTGAGGTCTCTAGGAGGATTTTGATTGGTTTGATCTTTTATGATATGGAAGTTTGAAATGTTATTGTTGTTGTTTATTGTCTAAAACTTGACAGCATAGTTGTTGCTGCTTGGAGTTATTACCTTGTCTTTGGATCGTAGAATGTTTCGGTTTCTTGAGGAGTTCGTTATAGAGGGCTAAAATTGGTAACCCTTTTTGTGTGAAAGAATTTAATAGTGTTTGAGTTCTTTTAATCTCCGCATTTCCATGATTATATGCGGATTTTGTGCATTTCTTTTTTTTTATGTAATTTGCTTCTTTCAAACTGATATCCATAGTATATTAGTTGCGAACAATGGAATGACAGCTGTGAAATTTATGCGTAGTGTTAGAACATGGGCTTATGAAACCTTTGGAGCAGAAAAAGCAATTCTTTTGGTTGCCATGGCAACTCCTGAAGACCTGAGAATCAATGCAGAGCACATTAGAATTGCTGACCAATTTGTTGAAGTTCCCGGGGGTACCAACAATAATAATTATGCTAATGTTCAGTTTATTGTAGAGGTAGGTTCTCTTTACTTTTTTTTTAAAATCAGCTGTTTTTGCTGTGAATAAGTTGGATTAGGGACAAATGTGATAAGCGTCTGCTTATATTTTGCATGAGCACGAAATAGATGGCAGAGAATAATTTTTCTTGAACTCCGCATCTGAGAATCCTGAACTCCCTGCTGCACTAGATGCAAAGGGAATAATTTTTCTTGGGCCTCCAGCTACGTCAATGGCAGCACTGGGTGATAAAATTGGTTTTTCTTTGATCGCTCAAGCAGCAGGTGTACCAACCCTTGCATGGAGTGGCTCACATGTAAGAGTAGTGTGAAAGAGTAATTTAGTTTTGCCTACGGTTGTTTTTATTGTTTTGGATATCGTCTTAACGCTCATCCGTTCCAGGTGAAAATCCCACCAAAAAGCTGTTTGCATTCTATTCATGAGGAAATCTATCGTGAAGCTTGTGTTTATTCAACAGAGGCAGTAGCTAGTTGTCAGGTGGTCGGTTACTGTGAGGACCTGTCCCTCTACCCCTGTGGCTCGTTGTAGACCGCAAGGGCAATTTGGTAAAATTGCGCCTTGTTGGTTTGTTTCACACCCGCGTGTGCACACACTGACCTTGTTTGTGTTAGTGATTGATTAGAATGGTTAGGTGGATCCGGGATCGGAAGATCCCAGCTCGGGCGCGCGGAAGCTTGCTTTTGAGCAGCTAACGGCCCGTGAGCTCGATCGGACTCGTGAGCGAGTCGATGGGTTTTTGACATGTTTTGGATCGATCCAGCCTGTCTCGGATCGATCCGACTTGGTGTTGGATCGATCCGGACTGGCTTTTCTTTCGCGAGCGATCGATCGGACTCGGCGTCGGTGGTTTTTCTGCTTCGAGAGGACGGCCGCCGTTGGCCGTTGCTCTCTCTTGTCAGAAGGGGAGGACTTTTCCTCCCCTCCTTTTTCCCTCTTCCCCCGGCTTTCCCTTCCCCTTTTCCCTCCTTTTCTTCCTCTTCTCCTCCTCTTTCTTCTCCTTTCTTCTTCCTCCTTTCTTCTTCCTCCCGCGGTTCTGTTTTTTCTCCTGTTCCCGGCAGCCATCTTCTTCTCCTCCGTTCTCCCTCCTCCGGCCATCGTTTTGGGTAACCTAAGGCTCATTGGATCCGTGACAACAAGAGGAAGATCTCTGAAGTGGTTTGGAGCTGCGTTGGTGACCAGTTCGCGGGGAATCAGCCGAGGAGTGCGTTTCGGGTAGGTTTCTACCTATTGATGTTGTTTTTGGGTTTTTTCTAGATCTAGCCGTTGGATCTTGTTGATCTTTGTCTTGTTGAATTCCTCTTGCTTAGTAGAATTTCTGTTATAAATTTCATAAGCTTTGGTTCAGATCTTAGTAGGATTTATGCATGATTAATCTCGGATTTTCCGGTTTCTGCTGTTCTTGAAGAACAGTCGGCTTGCGGCATGTTTTTCGGCCAGTACGTGCATGTTCTTGGGTTGTGATGAACATGAGAGTTGTAGATCTTTGAATCTACTCTCTAACCCAACTGATTTCATATTTTTTCAATTTTCCTACGATTTGTTATGAATTTATTACTGGATTGCTGCGTTGCAGCAATTTAATTGGTAAGTTAGTTTGATTAACGGTTTTGATTAGTGTTTTCCCGTTAATCCAACCGTTGGATGATTATGGATTTTGGATATGTTGATCATGGAATGTATATCTACTGATGGCTAACTTGGATCTTGAATCCGACGTCGTTTGGACGTCAGATCGACGGGATCAATTAGCCTCTAAGTAGAGGTTTTGGGTGTTTTGGATATAATATTATATTTCGGATTATAATATTATATTGTTTACTGTTAATCAACGGTTTTCAGGGTTGCTTCCCGTTGCAGGAGTCCGCTTTTGACGGTCGCGGCACCGTCGTAATGCCGGGACCCGCTGCGGATCGGCTGGCAGCGGTTGGTAGTACCGCTGCAGCGATCCGGTTGACTTATATGTTGCTTTGACATACTGTTGCATGCCTATCTCCTGTTTGTGTATGTTCATAGCATGCATTGTTGATTTGTGCATTAGTTGCATGGTTAGGGCGTGGGTGATCTGTGGGTCGTCGTCCCGAGGCTGGAAGCTCGGATTTAGCCCTAGGACCGGGGTTGGGTAGTTTGGACCCGATTCGAATTGTGGTGTCCAGTCGATTCGATGATAGGCTTAGATGACTGGTACACTTGTTGCTTGATGATTGTAGAGGTCGTATTGGCCTTGAGTCGAATGCTGAGGTGTAGCCGGTGATCCACTGTGTTGACTCTTGAGCAGAGGGTTTGTCTACTCAGTGGTGCATTTTCCCGCCTGCAGTGTCGGGTTCCTGCATGTGAGTCAGCAGTGTTTGTTCCTGCTTACTGAACGATGCTCCTGGGCCTCAAGGACACGCGGTGGGGTTATGAGACCCCTGTATACACTCAGGTCTTACTTGAGGGCGACACTGTTGCGTTTCCCTCTTCGTTCTGTGTGTCGTAGTGTAGAACCCTACTGAGCTTAGTGCTCACTCCTACCCGGGCTGCGTTTTGCAGGTGCAGGCGTCAGTTCTTCTTCTGTGGCCCCTACCGAGCAGTTGGTCGGCGGTGCGGCGGCGTCAGGTGGAGTTTGAGAGGTGGTGATCTTTACTGCTTTTATCCTATGTTAGATAGTCTCCTATGGGAGTAATGTTGTATTTGAATCTTCCCCACTCCGAAAATATGTATATTAAATTCACTTGGGTTTTATAATTTGTGGTTCGAGATTTGATTATTGTAATTGTTGTTTTAAATTGGGGGTTTTGATGAATTGTTAGGGAGACCAATAGGTTAGAGGGAACCCTCGCCAGCTTTTTCCGCGTTTCGTTAGGTTCCGGTTCGCGTCGGCAGGCCCGGTTGGGCTTTCGCGGGTCGGGGCGCGACAGTTACCCTGCCATGATCAAGGCATCTTGGGGTGTTGGTGGTAAAGGGATAAGAAAGGTTCGCTTCCCCATAACCATTGCATGTTCCGGCCTCTAATTTTCAGATCAACAAAATATTTGGCCTGCTGTTAAGCTTCACGATTGTACTTATTGTTTATATATTAGAGACATTCAAATTATATTGGATAATAGTAACAGAATGCGAGGTATAGCAATGGAGACTGTTGAATCTCTCTTTTTTTCTTGCGAGAAGATAAATTGATCATCTTATTCAATTGAACAATATAAAATTTCTCTCGGACTGCTGTATGAAAAAGAACCTATCTTGTCTCTCTAAAAGAAAGAAAGAAAATAAAGGAAACTTTCATGACAACTATGTACATGTTGAGAAGAACCCATCTTTAATTTGGAGCATGGCTTTATTTCCTGATATGTGGCGGATTGCCTTCGTCCCTTTAACTGATTAAGTTTACTATTTGAGCAATGTACATGTATGGTGTTTTTGTTGCTCTGCATGTTTGCACTATGCTTGATTTTCTAGTCTGAAGCTTTTAAGTGTAAAAATTATATTTTCCTTTTGATGGTTTACTAGGTACATAGTGATGATGAAGTGAGAGCTCTGTTTAAGCAAGTGCTAGGCAAAGGTCCTGGTTAACCAATATTTATAATGAAGGTCGCATCGCAGGTCAGGCAATTTTCAACTATTCTGTATCATCTATACTTAAGTGTTGGATATTCCATTCTGTTTTTTTATGAATTGTGCTAAGATTTTGTATCCTGGTGCTCTCATTATCACAAATTTTGTATCTGCTTTGATTGAATGGTAATCATAGAGACTCAGTAGATGATTCATGAGCTTAATCATAAAATACTGGCTGTATTTTGTTGTTTCTAGCTACTAAATATTATCTTCTCATAAAAGCAATGGAGGAATGTGCGTGTTATTTTTAACCTGTTCTGGAATGGCCAACACCATTGGTGCAGTAAATTTAAAACAAATGCCCTTGGTGCATTTGCATCTCATCCATTAAATTCTAGTTGATTCTGTTATGATTTTATTCTTTCTGTAGAGCCGGCATCTAGAAGTCCAGTTACTTTGTGATCAATATGGCAATGTCGCTGCTTTACAGTCGAGATTGCAGTGTTCAACGGTGACACCAAAAGGCAAGATTTTCCTCAGGATTTAATGTTTCATACCTCTATTGAATTGCCAAGTAAAACAAAGCTTGGATCAGTCTTGCTGATTTTCTTCTTTGAGTTGCTTGTTGGTTTGGCAATATAAAGCAAGATTTGTTTTCCTCGATGAAATTAGCTCTGATCCAAGAAGCATTGGGCACATTTAACTCAATTATTGAATTGTTTTTTTGATGAAGCTTTAGAATGTATCCTCTTGTCCTTATGGACTGGTTGACAGGGTATCTTGATACTTTGTTACTGACCTTTCATGTCAGCAGTGTGATCTATCTGCATTAGGTTTTGTATCTTGTTGCCCATGCCCTGCTATTTCTATCTACGATTGTGTGAGAATGAATTATTTCTTGAAGGATAGCAATGAGTTAAGATTGTAATTTTGAAATAATTTTCCTGAATAAAGTATAGACAGTTTTGCTGATATTTAACAGATTATTGAAGAGGGTCCAATAACAGTAGCTCCTCTGGAGACAGTGAAGTAGCTTGAGCAGGCAGCAAGGAGGCTTTTAGTTTAGTAGATTGTTCTTACCATAGAGAATTGGCTTTTTTATGATAGACAATTGATATTGACCAATTGTCTTTGCATTCTTCTTTGTTACAAGTTCCTGACTCCTTCAACGGTCAATGAAGTGAAAAGAGCTTGTAAAATCAGAATAGGCGAAGAGAATTAGTGTTTTTGGAAATCTTCTAAAAGTTGGAATTGTTACTCGAGCACTGGACATGTGTTTTTGGTTTAGAATCGTTATCCTTCTGTGTTTGTGGTTTAGAATTATTCTGTGTTTTTGGTTGAGAACTATTCAACAATGTTGGGTGATATGGTTTTGAAACACAATTAACTGTAGTTGTAATTGCTGTTAAAGATTATGGATTTAGTAACAAATAGTATCATTGTTGTTGTAATTTTCTATAATTGTCACATAAAGATTAGAATCTTAGTTACATTTAGCAGCAAATACGGTTCAAAGATTTAACGACAATTATAATTGTTGTTAAAAGATTAATGTTCATCGACAATTAATTGTTGTAGTTATCGCTAGTAGCTGTCAGACTTTCGTGGTGATTGTTGGAGCTCCAATCGTTTGTAATTAATTGTCATGGTTATTGTCGGTAAATGATCTATGTTTAGCGATGATTGTTTGACATTTTAACAGCTATAATGATTCCATTTAGCGGTGGTTATTTCACATTTATCAACAAATAAATAATGGCCGCTAGAAGCCCTGGCGGCTTTTCCTGTCACTTGTAGTAGCAATTGTTTAATTGATGGTAAATTGGATAGCGGCGATTATAATCGCCACTAAATGCTAAAATAATCGTCGTCTAAAGTAATTTCTGTTGTAGTGGGAGGGTATTGATGGCGATTAATTGAGGAGGTCATTGAAGCTAATCCTCTACTCACAAGTAATGCCCACAAGCATTGAGACATCTCTCTTCCATTTTTTCCCCTTTATCTAAATACTCTAATGTTCGTTCTACTTATTAGATTATGGGGTTTTAGTAGGGAGCATCATAATATAATCTTATCATACTAATAAAACAACCATTAGATTTAACTCCTTAACATCATTTTAGAGTTCAAAAGACTCTTATACCTCCGTTAACAACCAACAGAAATCTACATCAAGCATGTCACCCTCGTTGCAGCTCGTCACCCCTCTGCTTTTCCTTTTTTTGTGACAGGCTCTTTTTTCTTCTCACAGCATGGTCATCCCTCGTTGTAGCCCGTCGCCCCTCTGCTTTTCCTTTTTATGTGACTGGCTCCTTTTTCTTCTCACAGCATGTTCATCTACATCTATTATTCTCTTCGTCGAACCCGTCACCCTCGTCGCCGTCGTCGTCGTAGCACATCACCGTCGTCGTCGTCATCCTTCATGGCGAGATCAAGAGGGTCACCAGTCATTCGCTCGCGTTGGCTCACTGCGGCCGCGCGTTGGAGAGGATTGGGCTCGACGGCGAAGCCATCGAGGACATCGCTAGCGCCATGGAGATGCTCAGGTCCAACCGGATGCTCGACACCGCTGCGATCGCCAGCCCCCTCGCGAAGCCATCATTGAGGTCGCCATCACCTCGCAACCCCCTCTCGGAGGCCACTCCATGAGGTATTCTCTAATGCAATATTCTCTTTTTACAAAGAGAATACTGCCTTCTCCCCCTCCTTCACCAGCATCTCCCTACACAATCTCCCTCACTCTCCATCACTCCTCCATCGCCTCTCTCTCTCTCTCGATCTGCTGTTTGGGAAGGACGGGCTGGTCGGATGCGGTGGGATATGGCATCTCCAGCAGGTATTCTCTTTTTCCAAAGAGAATATTGCCATCCATTACAATATTCTCTTTTTATAAAGAGAATACTGCAATCTCCCTCTTTCACCAGCATCTCCTCACACAATCTCCCCCACTCCCCATCACTCCTCCACCGCCTCTCTCTCTCTCTCTCTCTCTCTCTCTCTCTCTCTCGATCTGGTGTTTGAGAAGGACGGGGTGGTCGAATGCGGTGGGATATGGCGGCTCAGGAGGTATTCTCTTTTTCCAAAGAGAATATTGCCATCCATTGCAATATTCTCTTTTTACAAAGAGAATACTGCAATGTCCCCCTCCTTCACCAGCTCTCTCTCTCTCTCTCTCTCTCTCTCTTGATCTGGTGTTTGGGAAGGACGAGGTTGTCGGATGCGGTGGGATATGGTGGTTGCCGCGCCGGCTTGGAGAGAGGAGCTCGGGATGGATTTCGTCGAAGGGAGGCCTCGTCGGAGGCGTCTGGTTTTGGAGTTGGGTTTGCAGGCGGAGCGGGGCCGCCGATGGCTGCTATGGGTGGAGGAAGAGCTCGGGGATGACGCTGACAAAGGGAATGGAGGTGGTTGTTGGGCTTGCTGCCGGAGTTAGAGGAGAAGGAGGAGGTCGTTGGGGTTGCTGTCGAAGTTAGAGGATGATGAGGTCGGGGAATGCTGCAAGGCCATTGGGAGGGGGGAGTATATCATGCTACGATCAAATCGAAACTGATTTGATTTGATTATGTCAAAACATGGAAATAAAACAACCCATAACTGCCATAAATTAAATACAGTTATATATAATGCTTCAAATATGCTATATATATGAAGTAGGGGTAAATGTGTCACCCAAAATACCTAACCTCCCATAACTGCCTTAAAATGGTGTTGATACATTAAAACATCATATGGTGGTGTACCAGTTAATAAATTTGTTTGTTTTGGTGTAAACACTAATTATCTATTAGATTATTACCGTGTCATTAAAGGCTCCATGATCAGATCATTTGGAGTTATGTTTGTACTCATTTTTGTCCTCATTTCCGCAAAGGTAATAAACCTCTGCTTTACGAGATGGAATCGAGGTCTCGTTCCTTATGTAAACGAGTTATTTATTTTGATGCAAATTTCTACCATTTTGTTGATCTCTGTGCTTATTTTGGTGAGATACACCTTACCAAAACCGAGATGAGTTCAGAGTCTTGCTTATAGAATTCCTCTGAATTCAGCAACAGCTTTTGGATGAAGGATTAGTGTTAATGTCATGCTGCTAACAAAGTTTCTAACGTTCCTTTTAATAAAGTATATATGTCACACTCTGGGTGGACATAAAAAATATTAGCAACTTTAAGAGGATGCATTCAACCCTCAGTTTATTTTGTTGTCAGGTCATTTCTTGCATGCGGTGAAGACTGAAGATGCTTGAAATGTAACAAATCTTGCCAACTCCTTAATGCATGCTTTCGCACAAGTTTGAGGCCATGCTAAATATAGGGTATTCGTACAAATTTCAAGGGAAAATGATAAAAGAATTCAAGAAAAACACAACATGAAGAGTATTGTTGTCAAAATTGCTTGGGGTTTGCAATTAAACACAAAATGGAGCTGAAAAAGGAATGAATGCCAACAATGGCAGAAATACAAGTTGAAAGAAGTATGCAAGGGAAATAAAGAAACAAGTTTTGTGAAACAATCGAAGATTTCATTAATGGTGCCCGGGCTTGTGATTTCTTGGCCCATGGCAATCTTCATGAACCCCTGGTAGGCTTCCATGAACAATTCTTTTTTTTGTGCTATTGGATCTTTCCTTCTTGGTGCATGAACAATATTGCCCGTCTTCTTCGCATATAGTTACTTCTTCTTCTCTTGCTCCCATCAAAACTCTTTTAGCCTGATATGAAACAAACTAGTTTTCTATTTCGCCGATAAAAGCAGAAAGTAGTGAACTAAATCCTACTTCTGACACCGGAAAAAACAGTATTACAAGCATTTTTCCACGGCAGACCTGTGAGAACTCTTCTTCCAATCTGATCCCTGAAGAAGGAGTAGAGAAACAAGAATTTGAGGATCAAATTCAAAGTCTTACTTAGCCATGCAACCAAATAAAACAAGAAAGCTTCGCACTAGAGTAGACATGAGAATGATTGAAGGGTTTTGTATACCTTGAACTGAGATGACTGATAGTAGTAGCAAAAGCAGGATCACTACTGCTGAAATAAGAGGTCTCATTTCTGAAGTTATAACTCTTATTCCAAGAACATAGGATGAGAATGTGCATCAATAAAGCTTCTGGCTTCAAGATATATATGTCATTATCTCCTTCTCCAAAGCTTACAATAGAGAAGGTGACATTGTCCAATTGTCAGGGTCTGTCATAACACATGAAAGATTAAGAATGAGGTTTGGTGTATGTTCTGTTTCTGAATCTTAATCTTATGATATTATTGTGTGTCACTCTTTCAAGAAGTATGTTTCCACAATTTTTGGACACTGTTCATGTACTCTTTCCTTCAAATTTTCAAAGATTGAAGCTGAACTTCTTTGATCAAGTGAACTATTTCAGGTTTGAAGTTTTCGAATAAATTTCACAATGGCTAAAAAAGCTGTGGATGGTGTTAAATTAACAATTATATATGTGCTCTATTTTTAAGACTCAAACGTGGCTAACAACAATAGGACATCCATATATCGAAATAATACTTCAAGACAATATAATTTATGGACCACTTGTGACAAAATTAATCACTGTTCTTATTTGGATTCATGCAAATGTTGGCTTCTCGGGAGGAGGGAATAGTTTTCATTTGTTTTCTTTTTTTATGTAGCTCTGGAGATATAATTACAGGTTATTTATGTGCAAGTAAGCCTAACAATAGAAGGGTTTCAAAATCTAAATTGAAATAATACTAGAAAAATATTACTAGTCATAATATAGCAGGAAATCTTGAAAGAGGCGATTTCTTGATTTGAAGATAATACCAAAATCATAATTTATAACCATATCTAAAGGCAAGTTTAAGTTTTTAAAAAAAAATTAAAATCTTGGATGAAGGGTTTGGTAATGCTTTATCAATGAACTTGTCTGGAGATATATTTACAAACAAGTTAACCTTGTTTACAACCGCTAACGAGCTCAAATTTATCAATAATAAGTGCTTGGAGAATATCACAATCCAATGAGTCATCAAAGAATCACTGCCTCACTAATAATGTTTTTTCAATGATTGGATGACACATTATTTCAATGATTGGATGACAATTGAAAGGCATCTTCCTTGTGTTAATATTGTAGAAGAAGATTAGTCAGCGAAAGTCTCTCTGGAGGTTTTGCTACTATTCAGAGAGAGTATCCTCGCTGCCATTGTTTTGCTGAAACCTTCGAGCACGCGCTATTTGGGTTTCCGTTGGTTTGTCAAGTTTTTTATTTGTTGCTACTGGGTGTTTGGACTTTTTTTTTGAAAAGATAAGTCCGGAGGCTGGATACAATCAATTAGCCAACCATCTACCAAAGACTATCAACCACAGGAGTCAATGTTGGTGTGCTGAGCTTTGTTGGGACCTCTGCTCGCGCTCTATGTTGTCACGACCGGAGCTAAGTCATGTCAAGGCCTTCGTGGGCTATGGTTTATGGGAGGTGTGGAAAGATAAGAACCAGATTATATTTGATGGCCAAGGGGAGTCCTTGGAGACCTTGGTCTGTAGAATTCGTCGCCTGGCGGGTATTTTGGTCCGGGAATGATATGGGGACCTATTGTCCCATCATAATTTTTTTCAGTCGCCTCAGTTTGGTACGGGGATAACCCCATTCCTATCGGGGTTATCCCCATTCTTGCTCCAAACACCAAAAGTAATCATTACAGGTTTATCCACATTCTACCTACCTACCACCACTCTACTTTTTCTTATCCCCATTCCTTAACTCCACTTTTTCTAACCCTATTCCTCCTTAACCCCATTTTTTCTAACCCCATCCATCCATGTTCATTCCGAGTTATCTAATTGCTTCTGATTATGACCCGCGGACAAAGTCTTCATCCTTGGAAGTAGTCGATTGGCTATCTCTTCAATCAACCACTCTTCATCTACGAAAATAATGCTGATGAGAAAAGGGCAGTTTCAGCGAGAGAGTTCTCTGCTTTCTCCTCTAGGTTCATTGGTTGATTGTTTGCGCTTCATTAATTAATCTCATGACAGAGGATGTCAGGCTAAATCTAGAGTTAGCTTAAACCAAATCTGGACAAGGTGCGCTGGTGGAACCAAAATGACCTAATAACTTGCCAAGTAGTCATACAATTGATTATACTAATTAAGCATATTTTACCCTTTTAAATTGTTGATTAATATCGAGGTAGCTTTTAGACGCAAATAAACCCTTACACAATCAATCCACTTGTTACAGGGAAATTGGTTTTTATAAAAGATTGGTACAGCCTCACATCAACATACTTGTTAACTATATTATTATATGAGTCATTATTCATGGAAGCTTGCATTTACTGGCAAAACTCAATATTAATTAATATACATGATTACACATAGTGTCCGGCAGGAGGGGCAAAGGATGAGGTTGGTATCACAAACCTCATCGATTTGTTCCTGCGACCGTAACGTGCACCACCTGGATAGCTGATACCATTTTCAATGGGATAGAGTACTAGGGACTTGCCACGTAGCCGTCTTCAAGTTATCTAATCTAATCTCCTCTTCTGACGAGATCACGAACTCTTTAACGTACACCAAAAGTCTTCCACCCTCGTTCGATCCATGCATGTAGGTCGGACCTCGGGTGAAATTTGTTCTTTGGAGATTTTTTCACGGTAAGATCCAGGCTGCCAATTTCCTCTGGTACGTTGGCTGAATCCCTGATCCTGTCTGCCTTAGATGCAGGGTCGAGGTGGAGACTCTGGGTCACCTTTGCTTTGACTGTCATTTCTCTCGTGAGGTGTGGCCTAGAGTCGCGTGCGGGCGTCCTTGCCCCTTGTCTCTAGATGCGTGCTGGAAGCTTATGTCAGCATCCCCTCGCTCGACTTTGGCGGCACACAAGACTTGGGCGGGGTACACACTGTGGTGGTTATGGAAGGATCGAAATGCATGTGTCTTCAATGATCAGTTCTCTACTGCCGACGATCTGGCCCGCCTTATTTCTAGGCAAGTCAAAGAGTTCGCAGTTTCCTTTCGCCCAGTTCGCGCTTCTTACACAGTTGCTGGTGCTTCTGCTGTTCTACGCACGGATGCTGTTGTTCGTGGTGCAGATACGAGTCTGGCAGCAGTGTTCTTTCCCGCCGGCACCTCCCACTCCTGGTGCTGGGCTGCCAAGGCGCGTACTCAGTCTGTCGTTGAGGCGGAACTACGGGCAATGGAGGGAGGGTTGCTAGAGTTAAAGCGAAGAGGTATCAGGTCAGTCATTCTTTAATTAATCAGACTCTCTGATTGGAATTGGATATGTGTCTGGGAGACTTGCTTGGTCACAGGAGCTCGTCTTTGTTCTCTCCTCCATATGGAGATTAGCTTCTGAGTTGGATGCAGTTTTGTTTGTCAACATCCCGCGGGAGTTCAATCGCTTAGCGGATGCCTTGGCCTCCTCAGTTTTGTGGGATGCTTTCATCCCACTTAGCTGAGTGTTTGTAATCTTTTTCTTCCTTTTTGGTTCCGCAGCCCACGGACTTATCTAATAAAAAAAAAAAAAAAAAGTCTTCCACCCTCCTCGTTCGATCCATGCATGTAGGTCAGCTTTCTCCCTTCTCTTGAATCAAACTTCATCTTTCCATCCAAAACAAACACAGACGAAGGAACGAGAGAAAAGGGCAACTATCTGTCGAGCTTTTCTGTGCTTTCATAGTAATCCTCCTCTTTGATCTATCTATTGCTTCCTTTTAATCCTCTTCTTCTTCTTCTTCTTCTTCTTCTTCTTCTTCTTCTTCTCTCTCTCTCTCTCTCTCTCTCTCTCTCTCTCTCTCTCTCTCCTCAAATTTTCTTCATCTCTCCATCCAAACCACTGACAAACGAGAGAGCTGGGCAGCTATCGTGCTCTGTGCTTAATATATTTCCTACTCCTCTTTGATCTATCTATTGTTTGCTTAATCCTCTTCTAGCTTCTTCTTCTCTCTCCTCTTTGATCTATCAATAGAACTTTAGGAACTTGACACATAGCCGTGTTCAAGTTTTCTGATACAGTCTTCCACCCTCCAGTCCTCCACCATTGGTGTGGGTCAACTTGCTCTCTTGAATCAATCTTCATCTCCATCCAAAACACCAACGAACGAGAGAAGAGGGCAGCCATCGAGCTCTTCTGTGCTTTCTACTCCTCTTTGAACTTTGATTCATCTATTGCTTCCTTGTAATCCTCCTCCTCCTACTCCTCCTCCTCCTCCTCTTCTTCTTCTTCTTCTTCTTCTTCTCTCTCTCTCTCTCTCCCCCCCCCTCCCTCCCTCCCTCCCTCCCTCTCAAACAACATATATGGCCGTGGAACTAGCCATCGGCTACATCAAAAAGTTACTAACGGACCGGGCGTTCAGCTACCTCAAGGAGGAGGTCGAGCGGCAGTTGGGCTTCTCTCCCAAACTCGAGAAACTCCGGGAGAGATTGCTGGACATCCAGCGCCTTCTCCCGATCGCAGAGAAGAAGATGACTACCAACGAAGATCTCGCGACGCTGCTGCGGGATCTCGAAGATGCCGTGTATGATGCGGAGGACCTCCTCGACGAGTTTGCACACCCGGATGTACCACCCGATTCACAACGTACATCGGAGGGTGCAAACGACGACGACTCACAACAGGTGGAGAACGGCTTAAGTTCCTGCTTGCCATACTTGCCACAACTTACATCGGGGGTTGCAAACTTCTTAAGCTCCTGCTTGTCATACTTGTCACAACGCTTAACCTCCTTCTTCGATGTTTCTCGCCGTGTTATCATTGGCGACAAGGCAACCTCTGAGATCACTGCTATCACGGAGAATCTAGACGCCATCAGTAAAAAGATAGTAAGTCACCTTGAGCATCTCAACTTGGGTGCCAGCAGCCACCAACTTGCCAATGATGTCCCCACGGCCACAAGGCCCAAAGAGACTGCTTGCAAGGTCGAAGAGATGCTCGGGCGAGACGTGGAGAAGCAGCGTATCAAGAGTATGCTCTTGAGTTCGAGCCATGATGAGGGTGCATCCAGCAGCGCCGGAAATGCCCTCTCCGTGTTGCCCATAGTTGGCATCGGAGGGGTTGGGAAGACCACACTAGCTCGGTCTCTGCTCCACGATGACGATGTAAAGAGGGAATTCAAACTGCGGATTTTGGTCTGCGTCTCCGAGGACTTCGATCTACTCAGGCTCACCAAAGAGATCCTAGAGGGCGTCACAGGGAAACTTATTATGGAGACCTCGAATATCAATTTCCTCCAGTCTGACCTCGAAAATGCGGTGATGTCCAAGAGGTTTCTGCTTATCCTCGATGACGTTTGGAATAAAGAAAATCTAAAGAGCAATTGGGATTCGCTCCGCGCTCCATTGATCAAAAATGCTGAAGTCACTGGAATGAGTTCGGCGACGAAGGGGAGCAAGATTATTATTACAACCAGGGATGGAAAAGTCGCCAGGATCATGGGCACCACCACACCTCTTCGATTGAGCAGATTACCCGATGATATCTTCCAAAAATTCTTCATGAGTTGTGCTTTCGAAGGTGCCTGCAGCCCTGATGCTTATCCAGTAAATCTAGAAAGCACAGCCAAAGAAATAGCTAGAAAGCTTGGGGGTCTACCTTTAGCCGCAAAGACAGTGGGATCGCTCTTGAGCAAGAAACTAAACGAAGAGTATTGGAGCAGCATTTTGGAGAGTGAGATATGGCACTTACCTATGAAGGAGAATGACATCATGCCGGCTCTGAGAGTAAGCTACAACTATCTCTCTCCACACCTTAAACAATGTTTTGCATACTGTGCTATTTTTCCGAAAGCCTATGAGTTCGATAGAGATTACATAATCCTACACTGGTTGGCCCATGGTTATATTCATCCCAATTCTAATGTTAGAGCCACACGAGTCGAGGCCATTGGGGAAGAATACTTCGATGATTTATCTCGCAGGTCTTTCTTCCAACCAACCGAAAGGGACAACAAGTATGTGATGCACGACCTCATTCACGATCTGGCCCAATCCGTCGCTGAATATCAATGTTTCAGAATAGAAGAAAACCATAAGCATAAAGAGATCCCAAAAATGATACGCCATCTATCGATTTGTAAATCTAAAGAATTTGCTCTGAGACAATTGGAAACCTTCGGTGAACTAAAAAAGCTACGCACCCTCGTCTTTTTTGGTTGGTTCCTGCCCGGCATGATTCCTAAGTTGGAAAGGGTGCGTGTCCTAGATCTCTATGGCTCTCCCAATGAACAGGGGTATCCTTACTTTCCTTTCGAGGAGGCCATTTTTCATTTGAAGCATCTTCGCTACTTAAATCTCGGGCCAAGTCGGGAGTCTCCGAAAGAATTTTATAATCTGCATTACTTGCAAGTGTTGTACTTACCGTGGAGGGGATATTCAACAAAAGGTTTAAGTAACTTGATCAATTTGAGGCATCTGAGGTCCGCTGACTCGATTGCAGCATGTATGATCCCCGAAGTCCATAAGCTGAAAGATTTGCAGGAGCTAAAAGTATTCGAATTCCATGACGAGCATGGGCACAAGCTGAGTGAGTTGAAAGATATGAACCAGATTCGAGGGAGACTTACGATCAAGAATCTGGGTAAAGTAGCGGATAAGAGGCAAGCAGAGGAGGCTAATCTGCTACAAAAGAAGAATCTCAGAAAACTAGGATTAGAGTGGTCACATGACGCATATAGAGATGATGGGCGAGCCGATGAGGATGTGATCGAGGGTCTTCAGCCGAGTCCTTATTTGGAGAAATTGAGCATTTCGTGTTACAGAGGTCGGAGCTCTCCGAGTTGGATTAATCTCCAAATGTTGCCCAACCTAACTCATGCTGAACTGTCTTATTGCCCGAATTGTGATGTCCTTCCGCCTCTTGGGCAGCTACGGCGCCTCAAACATCTTGCTCTACGTGGAATGCATGCTATCAGGACCATCATTGGAGGTCATGAATTCTATGGCGACGCCAACTTCCCATCCATAGAGTCACTAGAATTTTGTGATATGAGAGCATTGGAGGAGTGGAGAGGAGTAGAAGCCCGTCAATTGTTTCCTAGCCTTCGAGAACTCACAATAGTAGATTGCCCTGAATTGAGAGCCCTCCCTCCGCTCCCTCCAAAGCTTGAAGCTCTGCATCTGGATAATGTTGGGTTATTCTCCCTTTCATTATCATCAATGACATCTGTAGCCGCGGATGGAGGGGTGCCAGAGAGGAGCAGCGGTGGAAGCAGTAACAGGCTGCAGGTGCTTGGAGGCTTGACAGCGCTCGAGAAGTTGCATATCTCTAATTGCGAGCAGCTCACCATGCTGGAGGGTATTAATCAAGGACTGGTGTCTCTCCAGAGCTTGGAAATACGAGGTTGTCCGAGACTGGATGTGCGCTGGATGGAAGAAGATGGGCCGCCTTCCCTCGTGGAGATCAATATCGATGACCAGAGGCTGCTGTCAGCGAGGGTCCTGAGGAGAAGTCTCGGCCACATTCAATCCTTGGGATTGATGTATGCCACAAGTCTGAAACATTTCAGTGCAGAGGAAGAGGAGTGCCTGGAGCGCCTCACCGCTCTACAAGAGTTATCAATTGGCTACTGCGATGAACTTCGCGCTCTTCCGGAGGAGCTGCAGAGCCTCTCGTCCCTCCGAAAGTTATGGATCGGTCACTGCCCCAAAATCATGTCACTGCCATCGAAGGGACTGCCGCTTGGGCTCAAGAAATTCGAAATCATCAGACCCAGTGAAGAGCTGAGGCGTCGTTGCCTCAAGGGAGAAGGTGAGGACTGGCATAAGATTCAGCATATACCTACATTATATATAAGAAGGAATTGATGGCGATTGAGACAGCTCTCTTCCATTTTTTCCCCACTATATAAATACTCTGATGCTCGTTCTACTTATTAGATGATTACCGTGTCATTAAAGGCTCCATGATTAGATCATTTGGAGTTATGTTTGTACTCATTTTTGTCCTCATTTCCGCAAAGCTAATAAACCTCTGCTTTACGAGATGGAATCTAAGTCTCGTTCCTTATGTAAGCGAGTTATTTATTTTGATGCAACTTTCTATCATTTTGTTGATTTCTGTGCTTATTTTCGTGATATACACCTTACCAAAAATGAGAAGAGTTCAGAGTCTTATTTGAGTTCAGAGATTTGTATGAAGGTGAAGAGTTCGCTTGTAATCAAAAAAAAAAAAAAAGAAGAGTTCGCTTGTAGAATTCCTCTGTATTCAGCAATAGCTTTTGGATGAAGGATTAGTGTTAATGTCATGCTGCTAACAAAGTTTCTAACGTTCCTTTTAATAAAGTATATATGTCACACTCTGGGTGGACATAAAAAATATTAGCAACTTTAAGAGGATGCATTCAACCCTCAGTTTATTTTATACTTTTATTGTCAGGTCATTTCTTTGCATGCGGTGAAGACTGAAGATGCTTGAAATGTAACAAATCTTGCAAACTCCTTAATACATGCTTTCACACAAGTTTGAGGCCATGATAAATATAGGATATTCGTACAAATTTCAAGGAAAAATGATAAAAGAATTCAAGAAAAACACAACATGAAGAGTATTGTTGTCAAAATTGCTTGGGAATTAAAAAACAAAATGGAGCTGAAAAAGGAATGAATGCCAACAATGGCAGAAATACAAGTTGAAAGAAGTATGCAAGGGAAATAAAGAAACAAGTTTTGTGAAAAATCGAAGACTTCATTAATGGTGCCTGGGCTTGTGATTTCTGGGCCCATGGCAATCTTCATGTACCCCTGGTAGGCTTCCATGAACAATTCTTTTTTTGTGCTATTGGATCTCCTTCTTGGTGCATGAACAATGCCCATCTTCTTCGGATCGTCTCCTCGTGGATGCGAAGAGGCTGAATCTAACCGACATATTTTTTATGAATGCCCGTTTGCACGGCAGGTTTGGGAGTCCATGTTGCCACTTGGAGGTGGGTTGCGATTTGATGATCTTATGGCCTTATTTGCATCATCATCATCATCTGTCAATGCTCACAGGAGATGGACCAAAACTGTTGTTGGTTATGGTCTTTGGCTTCTTTGGAAAGAAAGGAATGAGATTATTTGGAGGACTAGCAGCTGCATGCCGTAAGCTTTGGGGTGACAGATTCGGAAAATGGCAAAAGAGCTTTAGCGTAGCAAAGGATGGGCACTAGAACCTCAGCAAGGTCCGGCTTTACAGCAGCCGGTTGGCTCTGTTTTACAAACAAACTGTTCTTGGGCTTATGAGTCTTCGAAAGCCGGTATTGGAGTGGTTTGTTTGGATGATGGGAGAGACGCACCAACATGGGTCCTATCGGAGAAGGTAAAGGCATGCATGTGAGGACATGTCCCTCTTTTTCCTTTTGGCTTGTTGTGACCCCAAGGGCAATTTGGAAAATTGCTCCTTGACGGTCGTTCCACACTGGGTGTGCACACACAGACCTTGTTTGGTGCTTGTGTTTGCTTAAAAAGGTTAGGTGGAACCATGTTTGGAAGTTCTGGGCTTGGGCCCGTTTCCCAGCCAAGTTTGGCCCTTCTGGGCAGGGAGGATCGATCCTTTGGTCTAGGAGGATCGATCCTACCTGTGCCTGGAAGTCGTTGGCGGTGGCTTTCGAAAGACGGCCACGGCGATGGCCGTCGCTTCCCCTGTCAGGGGAGGGGAGACTTTTGCTCCCCTCCTTCGCCCTTCCTCCGGCTTCGCCGGCTTTCCCCCGGCCTTAGCCCTTCCCCTCTTCCTTCCTTTCTTCCCCTGCTTCCTTCTTCTTCCTCGCGAGAGCTCTGCTTCCCCTGTTTTCAGCTGAGCTGTTCTTCGCCGTTCTTCCTCCTCCAGCCACCTTTCCTGGAGCTTGTAGGCTCGTTGGGTTCGTGGCGAGGCGAGGAAGATCCTGGGCTAGGCTTCGTGGATCGAAGCTGCGTTGAAGAAGTAGGGTTCTCACTCCAAACTCCGGCTATATCTTTTTAAGGGTTTTGAAATCCGGTTTTGTTTTTTGGTGGATCTCCTTGTAGAGTTGGTGTTTTCCTGTTTTGAAGCCTTGAGTAGCTTCGTGATGCTTAGATCTACCAGCCGACCAAGTTTGGTGGGGTTTGGTTGTGTCTTCCAGCGGTTTTTCCGGCCGGAAGTACGCCGGAACCCATCAGGATCGATCCTCCTGGGAGGAAGGATCGGTCCTCCTGTGTTGGCTTGCTGCGCCCAGCAAATGATCGATCTTCTTATGGGAAAGGATCTATCATGGGGTCTGGGTTAGCATGGTCACCCTTCATCCCGAGAAAGATCGATCCTCCTGGGAGAAAAGATCGACCTTCCTTGGTGCGGCTGGAAGGGCGCCCTCTGTCACGAAAAAGATCGATCTTCTTTGTCTCGACAGTGAGGGAAGCTCACTGTTATTTGAAAGATCGATCTTCCTGGGAGGAAGGATCGATCCTTCAATAGCAGAGAGGGTTTTTCAAGGGTTTTGCCCGCGGGGCTTCGCATACAAGTGGTTTTGACGGTTTTTCCCTTGGGGCTTATCGTGTTGTTCTTCATGCTTGAATGTTTACTGCTTTATGGTTAACCGAGGGAGTAATGAACCCTCGGGAATGCTTAGTATAATTGGGCCATGGGTTATGCCCCTTTTACCGCTTTATGGTGAACCGAAGGAAGTCATGATCCTCGGGAGTGCTTAGAATAAATGGGCCGAAGGTGTGCCCTTGCTGTGTTACTTGTTACCGCTTTATTTAATATCCTGCCCTGTTTCCTGTGCATTAGACATGCTAGGTTAGACTGGGTGGGGTTGACCCGTGGACTCCGGTGATCTAAGGCTAAGCGTGGGATGCCGTTACCCCGGTAAGGGTGTCCTATAGTTATCGTCCGGCCCACCCTGTGTCAAGGACCGTCGGAGGTAGCCCAGTCCTCGAGCAGTGGTTATCGGAGGGACGTACGTTGGACAGGAACCCTGGGGGGGGAAGACATCGATGGGATCGATGGACTCCCTGGCTAGGCTTAGTCTTCGGTCGGGGTTTAGGGGTCCTGTTGGTTGTGTGGCTTGGAGTACTGAGAGATGGTAGTCTTAACCTCGGTCGTTCCGCCAAGTGTGGAGGTCCCGCTTGGAGAAGGGTGTCCTACTAGTAGCGTCATGCCCACCCTGTGTCAGGGATTGTCGGAGTTGCCCACCCCTGAGCAGTGGTTGTCGGAGGGGCGTACTTGGGACAGGAACCCTTCGGATTATTGACGGGATTTATGGGATCCTTGGCAAGCCTCAGTACTTGGCTTCAGGGTTGGTCCGTTTGGGTTTGCCTTCTTGCGAGAGTGGTAGAGTAGGACCCTGTAGAGCTGTTGCTCATTCCTACCTGGACTGTGTGTTTGCATGTGCGGGTCCCCGTTCCCCTCCGGTGCTTCCCCGTCGGCAGTCTCGTGACAACGTGCCGGATCCTGACCATGTCTGAGGGTCAGGATGGTTTCGTTTGTGCTTTTGCGGAGACCCCGGTGGGTGTTGTAGCTTCCTTTTTGGGGACTGTTGATCCCTTGTAGCTTGTTGTACTAAACTCTGTTTAACTCTATTATTACTGTTTTGTAATAGATGTTGTAGTATTCGCTTCCGCCAGCTGTGCGTTAGTCTCAGCTGTTTTCGCCAGTTGAGGCTAGTAGATGTAGGTTTTCCCCCTCGTGTCCCGGCCCGGTCTGGGTCCTGTGGGTCGGGCCGCCCCCCCCCCCCTCACCCCCCCCCCCCCCCCCTTCCGCCACTGACACTGTTCATGTACTCTTCCTTCAAATTTTCAAAGATTGAAGCTGAACTTCTTTGATCAAGTAAACTATTTCAGGTTTGAAGTTTTCGAATAAAATTTCACAATGGCTAAATATATATATAATATTACTTGTTGATACTTTAAAATATACTAAAATCTTTGGTGAAAGATTTGGTAATACTTTGACGAGCAATAAGCCAATAACTTGTCTCTAGTTATACTTATATTTGTACATATTTGGCTTTTTAATAGCACATAAAATAATTATTGTTCCTGTCGAAGAAAAATATAATATCTCAGCAATTCTTATTATATATTCCATTTGTTGATAACCCGGCATAAAAATCACAGTTTTACCACACTAAATAAATAAAAAAGGGTATAAGAATGGCATATCCCAGACACCAAGCAAAGCAATCTATTGAAATAAATCCGTTCTCTGACCTCCCAAGTTGCATGCCAACAAAATAACTTTTGGCAATCCTTTCACACACCTCCTAAAACAGTACACAATCTCCGACTCCAAAAAATTCCATCTTAATTTCAATAATAATAACATCCAATTTCTCTGTTGTTTCCTAGACCACTTTCAAATACCCAATTAAAAAAAAATTAATCAAAATCTCATTTAATTTTGACCAAATTATAATAAAAATCTGAATTCTTAAGCATGAATCTTTTTCAAGATAAAGTCACAATACAAGTATATAGGGTTTCTTTTTTCATCTGAAAAAACCAAAAAATATTTTTATATTATTTAGAAAAATTTATTATTCTAACAATATTTCAAACCTAAAGCACAGCACATTCCTCTCTCTATCTTCTCTTTTCTCTCTCTATATATATAGCATTTCAACTCTCTTCTCCATTCCCTCCTAAAAGAAACCATCTTGGAGAAGAGATGAAGCTTAGCTTGGGATCACCACCTCTCCTCCTCCTCCTCCTCCTCCTCTCTCTCTATCTCGCGGTATGGTCACCGCCTCTCCCCCTCGCGGCCGCCTCTCCCCCGCCCTCCTGCAAGGCATGGCTCGTCCAGTCGATCCCCACCGACATGCCCCTACTCCCTCGCGTCCCCGGCGTCCTCTCCTCCGGTATGGACCACGACTCCTTTGCCCGATTCTTGTTAGGGTTTTGTTTGGGCTTGATTTGAGTGGATTTGGGGGTTGTTCTAGGTGAGGTGCTGAGGTGGATGGCGGGGAACGCGACGAGGCGGCTGGACATCTTGGCGCAGTACTGGCAGCTGGTGGCGGAGCCGGAGAACCCGGCGTCGGGGGACTTCGGGTACTCGTCTGCGGACTTGGCCCGGTTCGGCGCCGGGGAGGGCCAGATGGTCTACGATGCCTTGCGGGATGCCGCCGACCGCAAGGTCGCCGTCAGGTGAGTGCGTCCGACGCGATTCTGTCCTCAAGTTCGAATTTTTATTGAGATAACTGGCGAATCGAGTGTTGAAGTAGTTACATGAGTGTGAGTTTTGTTGGTGCTTCAGGATAGTGCAGCACTCTGGAGTGTATCCTGATTACGCGAATGAGTCAGCTGATCTTGCTTCGGGAAGGCCCAATGTGAAAAATGTCATTTTGAATTTCGACAATGACGGCGAAGAATCGGGACAATGCTCGTCTATGTGTTGAAGTTACCGAGGATGTATTTTGATCTGGTTGTAACTTGATATGGTTGGTTGTAATTGGGTGTAATTGATTGTAATAACCGAGGATGTATTTTGATCCGGTTGTATTGTATTTTGATCCGGTTGTAATTTGATAAACAGGTTGACCCGATCCGACCCGTTTAATAAACGGGTTAGACGGGACGGGTCGGGTCAACCCGTTTATAAATGTGTCGGGTTCGGTTGATAAATCTGACCCGTTTATTAAACGAGTTGGGTTCGGGTTTGGCTTTTATTAAACGGGTCAGGACCTGACTCGACCCGAACCCAACCCGCGAACCCGAATTGCCACCCCTAATCGTGCCTGTTAATAAAGTGTTAATTATCTGTCATTCATCGAATCGAAGCCGAAGAATAGGGGCCGGCGATCGACCAAGTCCATTCACAAAAGTCAATATTTGTCAAAGAAAAAAGATTTATGTACATGTCCATGTAACATGTACATTACACATGATTGAATCAGTAGGTACCGTTTCAACCAACTAGTCCATCGGTAGTGAGGAACCGATGAACTAGATGAAAGATTCAGTTCATGCCAGCTAATATCGGTAGTGAGATACCGATTGGTTGATCTAGTCCATCGGTACCTCACTATCGATGGACTAGATGAAAGATTCGGTACCTCATTATCGATATCTGACATGTGTAATTCACATGCCATATATCGGTAATGAGGTACTGATTGATTGATCTAGTCCATCGATACCTCACTACCAATGGACTAAATAGTTGAATCGGTATCTCACTACCGATTCAAACCATTGTGCAGTGAACATGTCATATGGGTATGTACACAAATCAGTGCTTCTCGTCAAAATACATCGCATGGTACCACATCGTAGCTTCTAGACATGCTTGCAGGCCTAAAAAAATATAAGCAATTGACCAATAGCATCTGATTACTTGCTGCTCGCAATTCAACGTCTTCTGTCATTGGTTGATGAAAGAGTCGAGAGAGAGAGAGAGAGAACTGTATAGCCAACTGGCCATGAAATGGAATGGAGCATTAATTATTAATAAGTTGCCATTGTACCCATCCATCCATGTTCATTCCGAGTTATCTAATTGCTTCTGATTATGACCCGCTAACAATGTCTTCATCCTTGGAAGTAGTCAATAGGCTCATCTCTTCAATCGACCACTCTTCATCTGCAACAATAATGCTGATGAGAAAAGGGCAGTTTCAGCGAGCTAGTTCTCTGCTTTCTCCTTTGGGTTCATTGGTTGACTGTTTGCGCTTCATTAATTAATCTCATGACGGAGGATGTTTGTGTTAAGGGATTCACCCCCTAAAAGTCAGGTTAAATCTAGAGTTAGCTTAAACCAAACCTGGACAAGGTGCACTGGTGGAACCAAAATGACCCTAATAACTTGCCAAGTAGTCATACCATTGGTTATACTAATTAAGCATATTTTACCCTTTAAATTGTTGATTAATATCGAGGTAGCTTTTAGACGCAAATAAACCCTTACACAATCAATCCACTTGTTACAGGGAAATTGATTTTTAAGAAGTTTGGATGTACAAGTCTTGTTAAAAGATTGGTACAGCCTCACATCAACATACTTGTTAACTATTATTATATGAGTCAAAGCTTCCATTCACCGGAAAAACTCAATATTAATTAGGGTTTTTTACATATATATTCTCAAAAAAAATTGAAAATACGTATTTACCTCTATTCTTCGTATTTTCATATATATCCCTAAAAAATTTAAGTGATCACATATATGCCCCTCGGGTTACCTGTCGTGGAATCAAATGGGAATATTCTCTAACGCTGTTAACGGCGTGGTGTCAAATTATCTTTTTGCCCCTGATACTGTTCATCGTCCCCGACGTCATCTTCGACGACCTTCGCCGGAGAAGATCCAAAAACTCCAAAAAATACCACGAAAAATGTCCAAAAATACATGGAAAACCTGGAATCAACAAGGAACCTTATTTACACCAAGAAGAAGAAAAGAATCGATGATTACCCAACGCTACAGTCGCTGGAAAAAGGGGGCGGCGGCGTCTCCGGCGACCTTCGTCGGAGAAGATCCAAAAACCTCGAAAAATGCCACAAAAAATGCCCAAAAATACATGGAAAAACCCGGAATCAACAAGGAAGCTTATCTACACCAAGAAGAAGAAAACAAATTAATGATTACCACTCAAATCACGAAAAAATCCGGCGAAAACCCCTTTTTTTCTTCTATGTTTTTGTTCGTTTCTTTCTCTCTCAAACTCCTCCTTCTAATAGCTTCTGGTGAGAAATAGTGGGGAGAAGAAGGGGATAAGAAGGGGAAGGAGATCAGTAAACTTGACAGGCATTTGGCCGCAAAATGGCCTATGTCGGCGGTGAAAACTGAGAATTTGCAAAACAAACCCTAAAAAACCCATAGTTACACGAAAATCCTCATAAATTTACAAAAAACCCCCTAAAATATGACTTAACCATGGTTAAGTTACTTAACCTCACGGGAGTTGATGGAAGGGTATATATGTAATCACTTAAACTTTTGAGGGGTATATATAAAAATAAGAAAAATGTAGGGGTAAATACGTATTTTCAATTTTTTTTGAGGATATATATATGTAAAAAACCCTATTAATTAATATACATGATTACATGGTGTCCGGCAGGAGGGGCAAAGGATGAGGATTGGTTGGTATCACAAACCTCATCGATTTGTTCCTGCGACCGTAACATGCACCACCAGGATAGCTGATACTTTTTCCAATGGGATAGAGCACTAGGGACTTGCCACGTAGCCGTCTTCAAGTTATCTAATCTAATCTCCTCTTCTGATGAGACTAGGAACTCTTTAACGAACACCAAAAGACTGCCACCCTCCTCAATCCATGCATGTAGGTCAACTTTCTCTCTTCTCTTGAATCAGACTTCATCTTTCCATCCAAAACAAACACAGACGAAGGAACGAGAGAAGAGGGCAGCTATCTGTCGAGTTCTTCTTCTCCCCTCTCTCCCCCCCCCCCCCCCTTCCCTCCACGCCCCCGCCCCTCCCAAATATATGGCCGTGGAACTAGCCATCGGCTGCATCACAAAGTTACTAATGGACCGGGCGTTCAGCTACCTGAAGGAGGAGGTCGAGCGGCAGACGGACCGGCCGTTCAGCTACCTGAAGGAGGAGGTCGAGCGGCAGTTGGGCTTCTCTTCCAAACTCGAGACCCTCCGGGAGAGATTGCTGGACATCCAGCGCCTTCTCCCGATCGCAGAGCAGAAGATGACTACCAACGAAGATCTCGCGACGCTGCTGCGGGATCTTGAAGATGCCGTGTATGATGCGGAGGACCTCCTCGACGAGTTTGCACACCCCGATGTACCACCCGATTCACAACGTACATCGGAGGGTGCAAACGACGACGACTCACGACAGGTGGAGAACGGCTTAAGTTCCTGCTTACCATACTTGCCACAACTTACATCGGGGGTTGCAAACTTCTTAAGCTCCTGCTTGTCATACTTGTCACAACGCTTAACCTCCTTCTTCGATGTTGCTCGCCGTGTTATCATTGGCGACAAGGCAACCTCTGAGATCACTGCTATCACGGAGAAACTAGACGCCATCAGTAAAAAGATAGTAAGTCACCTTGAGCATCTCAACTTGGGTGCCAGCAGCCACCAACTTGCCAATGATGGCCGCAAGGCCACAAGGCTTAATGAGACTGCTTTCAAGGTCGAAAAGATGCTCGGGCGAGACGTGGAGAAGCAGCGTATCAAGAGTATGTTCTTGAGTTCGAGCCATGATGAGGGTGCATCCAGCAGCGCCGGAAATGCCCTCTCCGTGTTGCCCATAGTTGGCATCGGAGGGGTTGGGAAGACCACACTAGCTCGGTCTCTTCTCCACGATGAAGATGTAAAGAAGGAATTCGATCTGCGGATTTTGGTCTGCGTCTCCAAGGACTTCAATCTACTCAGGCTCACCAAAGAGATCCTAGAGGGCGTCACAGGGGAACCTTTTATGGAGACCTCGAATCTCAATCTCCTCCAGCGTAAACTCCAAAATGCGGTGATGTCCAAGAGGTTTCTGCTCATCCTCGATGACGTTTGGAATAAAGAGAACGAAGATCTAAAAAGCAATTGGGATTTGCTCCGCGCTCCATTGATCGAACATGCTGAAGTCACTGGAATGAGTTCGGCGACGAAGGGGAGCAAGATTATTATTACAACCAGGAATGGAAAAGTCGCCAGTATCATGGCCCCCACCACCACACCTCTTGAATTGGACAGATTACCCGATGATATCTTCCAAAAATTCTTCATGAGTTGTGCTTTCGAAGGTGCCTGCAGCCCTGATGCTTATCCAGTGAATCTAGAAAACACAGCCAAAGAAATAGCTAGAAAGCTGGGGGGCTACCTTTAGCCGCAAAGACAGTGGGGGCGCTCTTGAGCAAGAAACTAAACGAAGAGTATTGGAGCAGCATTTTGGAGAGTGAGACATGGCAATTACCTTTCATGCCGGCTCTCAGAGTAAGCTACAACTATCTCCCTCCACACCTTAAACAATGTTTTGCATACTGTGCTATTTTTCCGAAAGCCTATGAGTTCGAAAGAGATTACATAATCCTACACTGGTTGGCCCATGGTTATATCCATCCCAATTCTAATGTTGGAGCCACACGAGTCGAGGCCATTGGGGAAGAATACTTCGATGATTTATCTAGCAGGTCTTTCTTCCAACAAGCGAAAGATTTGCAGGAGCTCGAAGTATTCGAATTCCATGACGAGCATGGGCACAAGCTGAGTGAGTTGAAAGATATGAACCAGATTCGAGGGAGACTTAGGATCATGAATCTGGATAAAGTAGCGGATAAGAGGCAGGCAGAGGAGGCTAATCTGCGCCAAAAGAGGAAACTCAGAAAACTAGGATTGTCGTGGTCATATAACGCAGATAGTGAAGATGGGCGAGCCGAAGAGGATGTTATCGAGGGACTTCAGCCGAGTCCTTATTTGGAGGAATTGAGCATTTGGGGTTACAGAGGTCGGAGCTCTCCGAGTTGGATTAATATCCAAATGTTGCCCAACCTAACTCATGCTGAACTGTCTCATTGCCCGAATTGTGATGTCCTTCCGCCTCTTGGGCAGCTACGGCGCCTCAAACATCTTGCTCTATATCAAATGCATGCTATCAGGATCATCATTGGAGGTCATGAATTCTATGGCGACGCCAACTTCCCATCCTTGGAGTCCCTAGAGGTTCATGGGATGAAAGCATTGGAGGAGTGGAGAGGAGTAGAAGGCCGTCAATTGTTTCCTAGCCTTCGAGAACTCACAATAGTAGATTGCCCTGAATTGAGAGCCCTCCCTCCGCTCCCTCCAAAGCTAGAAGCTCTGCCTCTGGATCGTGTTGGGTTACACTCCCTTTCATTATCAATGACATCTGTAGACGCGGATGGAGGGGTGCCAGAGAGGAGCACCGGTGGAAGCAGTAACAGGCTGCAGGTGCTTGGAGGCTTGACAGCGCTCGTGAAGTTGCATATCTCTAATTGCGAGCAGCTCACCATGCTGGAGGGTATTAATAAAGGACTGGTGTCTCTCCAGAGCTTGGAAATACAAGGTTGTCCGAGACTGGATGCGCGCTGGATGGAAGAAGATGGGCCATCTTCCCTCGTGGAGATCGAGATCGATGACCAGAGGCTGCTGTCAGCGACGGTCCTCAGGAGAAGTCTCGGCCACATTCAATCCTTGAGATTGATGTATGCCAGAAGTCTGAAACATCTCAGTGCAGAGGAAGAGGAGTACCTGAAGCGCCTCACCGCTCTACAAGAGCTATCAATTGGCTCCTGCGATGAACTTCGCGCTCTTCCAGAGGAGCTGCAGAGCCTCTCCTCCCTCCGAAAGTTATGGATCGGTTACTGCCCCAAAATCATGTCACTGCCATCCAAGGGACTGCCGCTTGGGCTCAAAGAATTCGAAATCAGCGAACCCAGTGAAGAGCTGAGGCATCGTTGCCTCAAGGGAGAAGGTGAGGACTGGCCTAAGATTCAGCATATACCTAAATTACATATAAGAAGGTATTTCGCGAGTCATTTATTTTGATGCAAATTTCTACCATTTTGTTGATTTCTGTGGTTATTTTGGTGATATACACCTTACCAAAAACGAGAAGAGTTCAGAGTCTTGTTTGAGTACAGAGTTTTGTATGAAGGGCATACACCTTACCAAAAACAAGAAGAGTTCAGAGTCTTCTTTGAGTTCAGAGTTTTGTATAAGGGGCGTGCTTGGTTGGCTTGAAGTGGAGCTGGAGTCACTTTTTTTTAAGTGAGTTCAACCACTTCGATTATTTGGTGGTGTTGAAATGAGATTGAAGTCACTTCAAGTCACTTCATTCCTAAGGCAAATTTAGCTTTCACTTCCGGATTTGACTTCGGGCGATTTTAGCCCGAAGTCGTTGAAGTGGCTCGCCGGGAAGTGACGAATAATATTAATAATATAGTACTGTAATAAAATATTAATATAAGTGGATCCCATATGTCACGTGTCACCTAATGATTGGTCTATATCATCCAAAATAATATTTATTTTAATTATTAAGATTACTAAAATATTAATAATTTAATATTAAAATATTATTTTTAATAATTTAATATTAAAATATTATTTTTAATATTTTTATTATTAAAATTATTAAAATAAAATACTAAATTATTAAAAAATTCTTGAAATTGCTCATAGTTGGGGGTGACTATATCTCCACTTCAAGCATCAACCAAACACCAAAACTCAGAAAATTTCAAAAAGTCACTCCCCATAAAGTCACTACAGGGAAGTCACTCTCCAAAAAGTCACTCCACTTTAGCTCACTTCTCAGCAACCAAATAGTTCCGAAGGTGAAGAGTTTGCTTCTAGAATTCCTCAGAATTCAGCAACAGCTTTTGGATGAAGGACTAGTGTTAATGTCATGCTGTTAACAAAGTTTCTAATGTTCCTTTTAAAGTATCCATGTCACACTCTGGGTGGACATAAAAAAATATTAGCAACTTTAAGAGGATGCATGCAGCCGAGTTTTTTTACGTTTTAAATCCATATCACTTTAGAATTTACAAAACCAATCCATTCTTGTTTTTGTTTACATAATAAGCCTAAATTTATTTTTTAAGACAAAAATACCCTTAAAACATTTTCCTTTCCTTTAAACCAGTACACTACACATGCTGATGTGGTTGGATTTAAAACATTTTCCTTTCCTTTAAGCCAGCGTTTCTTTGGATCTTCGACGTGCCGCCAGGCTCGCCGCACTTGTTCTCCGTGAGGGAGAAGGTGATAGCCACTCCCAAGCTCGACCGCCATGCAAAGTTCCTCACCTTTAGAGGTCTCAAATGGCGATGGGTTCTCCGCAAGGGAGAAGGAGATAGCTACTCCCGAGCTCAACCACCTCGTCCTCGCAGAGACCTCGCCCTCGGCCTCTCTCTCTCCCGCGCTCCCATGCACGTCGCCCTCGACCTCGCCCTCGGCCTCTCTCTCTCCCGCTGTGAGGCCCGTTGGGTCTACCGTGCGACAAGATGCCTGCGTCTGGAGGGTGAGGCTGAGTCGGGTAGCCGGGTAAGCAATCCCACAACGCCTGGGTATGGTCCGGGGTTTGATATAAGTATATAGTAAGCCCTTAATAGATATAACGCGTTTTAAAGCCGTGATGGCAATGATCCGTCATGCTTAAGCGTGCTCGACTTAGAGTAGTCACACGATGGGTGACCTACTGGGAAGTTTTCTCAGATTTCTGCGATGAGCCAAAAGCGGACAATATTGTGTCGGGTGGGGCTCTCGAGTGGATCCTGGTCAGACCGGAAGCCCGCGGGGCGGGGCCCAGTGGAGGGTCGGGGTGTTACACCCACGCTCCCATGCACGCCGCCCGCACTCTCATGCATGCCACCCTCGACGTCGCCCTCGACCTCGCCCTCGCCCTTGCCTCTCTCTCTCTCCACCCGAGGTGTGGCGTATGGATCGCTGGAGTGAGAGAGTACTCCGTGGCATGCCACGGAGTGAGAAAGTACGCCTCCTCTCTCTTCATGCATGCCACCCGCGCGCTCAGCGATCCATGCGTCGCCCGCCCAGCGATCCATGCGCCGCACCACGGGTGGAGAGAGAGAGGTCGACGGCGAGGGCGAGGGTGACGTCGAGGGTGGCATGCATGGGAGCGCAGGAGCGCGTGCATGGGAGCGCGGGAGAGAGAGAGAGAGAGGCCGAGGGCGAGGTCGACGACGAGGGTGAGGGTGAGGGTGAGGTCGAGGGCGAGGGCGAGGGCGATGTCGACGGCGACGTCGAGGGTGGCATGCATGGGAGCGCAGGAGCGCGGGCGGCGTGCATGGGAGTGTGGGAGAGAGAGAGGCCGAGGCCGAGGCCGAGGCCGAGGCCGAGGGCGACGGCAACGTGCATGGGAGCGCGGGCGGCGTGCATGGGAGCACGGGGTGTGGGAGAGAGAGAGAGGGGGGGGGGGGGGGGGGGTTGGGGGGGAGCGTGTTCAAAGCCCATTAAAATGCTTGCTGATGGTCTCCGACGCGATGGACACTCCCGTCAGAAACCTTCTCCTAAAACCCTTGATGGAGAGAGGCTACAGAGCGGAGAGAGAAGAAGCCGGAAGAGAGAATCATTGGGCTGCATTATGTGCACCCATGTGGTGAGAGAGAGGATGGCAGATCACATTAATTAGGGGCAAAGCCGTCTTGAAAGATAGGTTTTGGTTGAAATTGTAATCAGAAAGCGAAACGTTCTTAAATTGTAAACCGTCTTGAAAGTGAATAAGGTTTAAATTGTAAACAGTCCCATGCAGCCCACGGTTTGTTTGAAATGTAACAAATCTTGCCAACTCCTTAATGCATAACTTCCTATTTTCACCACGAACAAACTACCGGTATAATTGATAATAACTGAAGTGAATCTCCAATTATAATGAATAGTTACTGTTCATTATAATTGATAGTAACTTAGTAGTAATTGTAGTTACTTCCCAATATAATTTGTAGTTACGTCCTTGTTATTTGGAACTTACTTCCTTCTTAAATCTGTAGTTACTTCCCATTATAATTGCTTGTTACTTCCTAGTTAAGTTGATACTTACTTCCCATTATAATTGTTAGACACTTGCCATTTAAATTGGTAGTAGTTCTTCCCATGTGCACAATAATTCCAACGGCCATCTAACTGAGGAAGATGAAACGTCCATAGCTAATATCACGATTCCCGTAATCCCGGAAATGAAAAAATCGCTATCAATGGCAATTAATGAGGAGATTTCATCGTGACTAATAGCATGGGTATTTTGGTCATGAAAGTTTCCATAACATCCCTAACAACACTAAAAAGAGACTAAATGTCTTACCAACTCTCAAAGAGACTATACAGCAAATGAAGTCTCCTAAAGAGACTAAACAACAATTTTCTGTATATTTATACATAATTGGCTTTTTAATAGCACATAAAATAATTATTGTTCCTGTCGAAGAAAAATATAATATCTCAGCAATTCTTATTATATATTCCATTTGTTGAGAACCCACATAAAAATCACAGTTTTACCGCACTAAGCCCCTGTTTGGTATGGGATTCCTATCCCCAAACACCAAATATCATCATTACTATTTTATCTCCATTCCACCTACCACCACCACTCTATTTTTTTCTATCCCTATTTCTTAACCCCACTTTTTCTAAGTCTTTCTAACCATATTCATTAATCTCACTTTTTCTAATCACATATCAAACGGGCCCTAAGAGCCGGTTTGGTGTGAGAACATACTTATCCTCAAACACCTTTTCTTATTTCAAATAATCATTACTCATTTATTCTCATTTCACTTACCACTACTACTCTATTTTTTCTTATTTCAAATAATCATTACTATTTTATTCTCACTTTTTCTAACCCAAAATCCCTTATTTTCATTTTTGCTAACTCCGTATCTAAGAAGGCCTTAATAAATAAAAAGGGTATAAGAATGGCATATCCCAGACACCAAGCAAAGCAATCATCAAAGTCTTGTGAAGACAATGGAAAAGTCTATTGAAATAAATCCATTCTCTGACGTCCCAAGTTGCATGCCAACATAATAATTTTTGGCAATCCTTTCACACACCTCCTAAAACAGTACACAATATCCGACTCCAAAAAATTTCATCTTAATTTCAATAAGAATAACATCCAATTTCTCTGTTGTTTCCTAGACCACTTTCAAACACCCAATTAAAAAAATAATCAAAATCTCATTTAATTTTGACCAAATTATAATAAAAATCTGAATTCTTAAGCATGAATCTTTTTCCAAGATAAAGTCACAATACAAGTATATAGGGTTTTTTTTTCATCCGAAAAAACCAAAAAATATTTTTATATTATTTAGAAAAAGTTATTATTCTAACAATATTTCAAACCTAAAGCACATTCACAGCACATTCCTCTCTCTATCTTCTCTTTTCTCTTTCTATATATAGAGCATTTCAACTCTCTTGTCCATTCCCTCCTAAAAGAAACCATCTTGGAGAAGAGATGAAGCTTAGCTTGGGATCACCACCTCTCCTCCTCCTCCTCCTCTCTCTCTATCTCGCGGTATGGTCACCGTCTCTCCCCCTCGCGGCCGCCTCTCCCCCGCCCTCCTGCAAGGCATGGCTCGTCCAGTCGATCCCCACCGACATGCCCCTACTCCCTCGCGTCCCCGGCGTCCTCTCCTCCGGTATGGACCACGACTCCTTTGCCCGATTCTTGTTAGGGTTTTGTTTGGGCTTGTTTTGAGTGGATTTGGGGTTGTTCTAGGTGAGGTGCTGAGGTGGATGGCGGGGAACGCGACGAGGCGGCTGGACATCTTGGCGCAGTACTGGCAGCTGGTGGCGGAGCCGGAGAACCCGGCGTCGGGGGACTTCGGGTACTCGTCTGCGGACTTGGCCCGGTTCGGCGCCGGGGAGGGCCAGATGGTCTACGATGCCTTGCGGGATGCCGCCGACCGCAAGGTCGCCGTCAGGTGAGTGCGTCCGACGCGATTCTGTCCTCAAGTTCGAATTTTTACGGAGATAACTGGCGAATCGAGTGCTGAAGCAGTTACATGAGTGTGAGTTTTGTTGGTGCTTCAGGATAGTGCAGCACTCTGGAGTGTATCCTGATTACGCGAATGAGTCGGCTGATCTTGCTTCGGGAAGGCCCAATGTGAAAAATGTCACTTTGTTGCTTGGTGATTGGTGGGGATCCGGAATTGTACATGCCAAAGTTTGGATATCTGATGACAAAGATATGTATATTGGATCGGCAAACAACGATTGGAAGTCTCTCACTCAGGTTCTTTTTCTTCTTTCTCAGCTTAGGCCTTACTTTCTCGCATATATATATATATATATATATATAGTATGTATGTATGTATGTATGTATGTATGTATAACTAGGAATAACTTCGTAACAAGTTCTGGAGAATTGCTGTGATGCTTTTATGGTAATCAAATGCAAATGTCCTGTTCAAAGTTTAGTGTGCCGGTCTCTTTGGCTGCACAATGCATACCTTCGGCACAAAGAGATCTGTTTTAAGGCCTTTGAGCATAATTGACATGGCGTTTGTAAAAAGATACATGTATTATACCAATAATTTACTGGCACAATACATGCCAGCCCGCGTAGACCGACATGCTACTCCCTTAATTTGTTGTTTAGACAATTATCTGTTGCATTGTCTCAGACATGTTTTCGCTTGGTTACATAGCTAAGGTTTGCCATTTTGTTTGTTGATTGGAGCCTTGAAATGTTGATTGTGGCATTTAATCCATAGGTGAAAGAGCTAGGGATTTATCTCACAGGTTGTCCTGGTATAGCCAAAAATTTGGAGATCTACTTTGACAACCTGTGGAAACTTGCATCCCTCAACTCGACAGCTTACACAAGAACAGTTTGGGACGAGCAGTGGCAAGCAAACAGAAAAGTGCCTTGCTGGTCACATTTCATCAATTACAAAGAGAGATGCAGGTATGTTAGAAAAACCGTGCGAGGTATCGAGTTTCAATTTTTTTTTGTTACTTACCTGACATGTGTAGGTCTCTGATATCTTGTGATTTTTGTATTGACTTTTACCTCAACTGCATTTTTATTTAGCTTCTTTCTGCTGTTTCAAACTACTCTTTCTTAAGTAATTTTCTTTTTTATACCCATGATGCTTTCTTTGGTGTATTACTTATCCCTGAAACAGATTAAAGTTATGAGTAAACAAAAAGAACTTGAAACTTTAGTTACTTATATGAGTTTTTCATTGTTGTCATATTCTCCCGAGTTTCATCATTTCTACACCCATTGAAATTGAATTGGATCTTTGTAATGGTGTTCAATGCATATTGAGTGCAAGGAGGTGAAAAAGAAAAAGAAACAAAATATTTTCATGGCAACTCTGATGATAATGTCAAAGAGGAAATTCTTCTTTTGATCCCACTTGGGTAGATGTAATGATAGATTTTTGGAAATGGAAAAGATTGGTAGGTGACATGCAGCGATATATATTGCCTTTGGGTAGATGTAATGATAGAATTTTGGAAATGAAGAACATGTAATGAAAAATGCTAGCTATCAGTAATAGATAAACAGATATCTCGAAATTTTTTTATGCTGAGAAATTTTGTTTACCTTCAGAACTGTGAAAGTTAGAAACAACTACTTGGGAGAAGGTGATGTCTCTGTAAAGCATCATGTTAAACACATGAAGTTCAAAATTCTCAAACCTTTTATGTTTCAATTTAAGGATGCATGTGTAGATCCCTTATAGCTACTATAGGAGCATACAGTTACCAATATAACATTGATTGGAGAACTTCAAGCCAGCTGTTAGAATTTTTGTAGACCAAATGAGCTACAAAAGAGGACCTTACCATTGTCATGGCTGGGAAATGTTCTTCAAGGACTTCTCACACATCTCTTTAGAAACTGATTATGGAGACATTTTTAAGATAACCTAGATCTAAATCTGTCAAATAAGTCTCTTAGTTGGTTTCATCGTTCGTGACCTGTAAAGCTGTAACAACCATTTAATGGCTTTTATCTATTTGTTTCGTTGTTTACTCATTTCAACTGTGCTTTTTGAACAGGTCACCTCTTCCTAGATATGTGATTACCCCACACGTTGATGGCTATCCAATGCTATCAGACCCTTTCATGTTCAACAATTCAATTGAGACTCCTGGATTCAATAAATCTGCTTCCCTCGATCACAAAAGCTATCTTTCATTTGCGCCTCCAGAGGTAAAACTGCTCTAATTCTGGTTTTCCAACATAGAATGGAGACCCTAAACTAGTGAGAACTCATGTTCTTTGTTCTTTTTTTGCTAGTTATCTGCAAGCGTTTCAGGTTCTTAATATGCAAAGTAAATTAAAAGTAAATTAAAATGATAAATCAATATCATTGTCAGAGGCTTGTGTCCCATGTTTTCTAGAGTTTGGTTAGTGTATATTTTTATTATGTGTTTTCTCATTACTAAACTTGTCAATAAGGCAAGAACATATCTTCCAACTTGGCCAAACATTCAGACCTGCCTACGACCACGGTGTGCAAAAATAGGTCTCACACAAAATCAAAGTTCATGGCGTTCTACTTGCTTTTAATCTCAGTCCCTGTCAGTGTAGCATCAGGGCATTTCAAACCACATGATCCTTTTGGCCACTAGGAATGTCTCAAAATAAACTCTTACTTCATAGGGGTGTCTTCCTAGTTGCTCGTCTACTCAGTTCATACTTCCCCATGTTTGTACCAGATTTTCTCCCAAGTCCCAGCTAATTATGTTGATCCTGAAGTACATTTCCAAGCAATTTATAGTCCCTCTTTTCAATATATCCTTCTCTGGCCCTTATGTTCAGCTATAATCTCTTATTGGCTCCACGTGTTCTTTGGCACTGCCTTATACGAAATGGAAAATGTTCTTGAATTTTGTATTTCTCCTCGGACAAAAAAGTTTGACATGTGAGACTGAGTATTTCTCCTCAGACAAAAAAGTTTGACATGTGAGACTATGAGTTAGAAAGACACAAATTCTGTTTTCTTGACCAGACACATTACCAATAAAATGAACCTCACAAGAATGGGATGTCCTTTTACTCTTAATGCAATATCTTCGCACATCTATCATTGTCGTTTTTGTTTTCTTACAGATCCAACTGTGTATTGTATCATGTCTGTTTTTTTTTTTATTATACCTTTTTACATTCTTATGCGAATGCACATTGTGCAGCTTTCCTTTGGTAAGTTCCAGGCGGATGAACAAGCATGGGTGGATACAATTAAATCTGTACAGATAGGAGGCATTGTTAGAATAAGTACAATGGACTGGATTGGGCAGTCACAGTTTCTACAGCAGACGGTTTACTGGTCTTCTCTCTCATCTGCAATATCAGAGGTAATGGAATATGTTTCTCTAAGCCATTTCTTGCCGATAACTGGCAGTGGACCTGCCTGCTCTGCAAATGTGAATAACTAAATTTATATGAGAAGTTTCTATAGACGGATGCCTAATATTCCTTCGGCTTAGATTTTTTTTATGCATAATCTTGGCTTAAAGACTTGGAAATCTCAAGGTGGTGGTCTCAGAAGAATTTTCACAAATAATTACGTATGGAACTTCGGTTTCTTTCAACATCCTTATAAATGAGGATTAGAGAATCTGAACGAGTCGCTATGTATGGCAGCGGACGAGACAAGAGATCAAAAGAACAGATAGAATCCTAGTTGTATTGTACAACCACCATTTCACTTCCTAAGAAGAACCAAGATGTTGCTTGCATATAACAGTTGACTTTGTTTCTGTTAATATTTTCTTCACCAATTATATCTTCTCACCAAGCTTGTTTCAAATTTCCTTTCTGTTCTGTTTGATCTTATTAGTGATAAATTCTCTCAACAGGTGGTCTTCTCCAAGAATGCGACTGTCAAACTTATAGTTGCATATTGGTCGCATAGTATTCAAGGCACTGATCAATATCTCAAGTCCCTCCTCTACTCCAACATCCTGTGTACATCCTCCAACTACAACAACTGCGGTGGTAAAGTCCAGATCAAGTATTACAAGGTGCCTGGGTATGATAAGACTGGACAGGCTATTAGCCATGCGAACCATACAGGAAACATCTACCCTGGATATACTCGAGTTAACCATGGAAAATATGCAGTGAGTGATGTGAGGGCGCATATTGGGACGAGCAATCTCGTCTGGGATTATTTCTACACCACAGCGGGCGTCAGCTTCGGAACATATAATCCTGCCATTGTCACTCAACTACAAGAAATCTTCGATGCTGATTGGAATTCACCATATGCTACGCCAGTCGAGCCATTGCAGGCTGCCTAGAGGTTATTGAAGTTTCTTCATTTACCATGAGGAGAGCATTCGATATTGAAGTAAAACCTTTCAAAGGCTCGATCCAGTTCTTGAAGATTTAGTTTATTTTCACCATTCGCTAAATAAACATGTTCTTCCATAGGGGATGTCTGAAAATAAGGACATGTATGTGGGAAGACATTTGATTCATGTGTATCATGGTGTGTAAAGCTTCTCTTGTTAACACTTTGAGAAAATAAATTATTCCCAGTTCTGTGCATGAATTGCAAGTCTGCTAGCTCGTAATATTGCAGGATTTTGTTCATACCATAGCACAACAGGCTTATGTTCGATCCCATGGACTTCAAAAATTGTAGGACAGGGGCTTTTTATATCTCAAATAGAGTAAAACATCCTTGAATATTCATGGGACAAACCCTTAATTGTGTTTCCATCTGCTTAATGACTCTTTTGTGCTGTAATGATGTCACCCATATAATAGGAATATATGAGATTAATTATGGCTTAGTCAGGTTGTAAATTTTGATACAATGTCCTTACATGGTCGTCGCCGAAAAAAAAATTTGGTGCGCTTCCTTTCGCTCGTAAAGATCAGCCTGTAAGCTTTTGAGAGAACATAAATCTTTAAAGCCAAAAGACAAACTTAAAATCCCTTAATGAAGGATCCAAAAAAATTATGGTCGAACGCATACAACATCGCGACATAATAGAGCAACTTAAATGTACTGAAGGATATAAATGCAGGAACCCATTGGGTGTACATCACTTTATGTTAATGCTCAAACTCGAAGGCATACATCATCAAACATACCAATATAAAAGAGACCAAATCACAAAATTTCATCCTGGATTCCTGGATGCGGCTCAAAATGCAGATGTACAAGAAACAGTTCACAATAAGCCAGGTTTAAAAGCCCTAAACCATAATTGTTTAGGCAGCACATCAACATAATGGTTGCAAACGCTGTACAATAACAGAGGACTTAGAAAGAAGCAAAACAAAAACTCATTTATTTTGCCAGTAACAGAGAAAAGGGGAAAGAGTGGCAAACCTCTACTTCATCTATGAAACAGGATTCTCAGCAAGCCGCACCGTTCTCGGAAGCATAAACTCAGCAAAGATAGGATAATGCGATGATGGATAAAAACCATCCATGTTGTCATTTACAATTTCACATGAGGCCGCCACCAAAGAGCGTCCCCTGAAAAGGATCCAGTCTACATGCAAATCCTGGGTCTGGCGATCCCAGCAGAGGCAAAGAGCTCTGAATATCAGCTTCATAAACTCCATAGCACCTTGTTTGTCACCTGCAGAACCACAGTCAAATTGTTTACAGAGATCGTTGAATGAATAATGCAAGGTTAAGTCTTTAGAGGTGTAAAATGGAACATGTTGTCTTGTCCTATAATGAAATCTTCTTCCAATAAGACAGATTAATCCAGAATGTAGGACCAAGAATTACCCTTGAACCCGTGGTATGTCCGTATCAGAGAGACATTTTTCCGCACCCGAGCATAAGACCAAGCATCTTTCATATCACCAACAATACCGTGTTCCCTGATGTCAAATAATGAAGAAAACCCACCAAGTAACTACCTTTATACATCAGTATAAATATGAGGACACCTCATAAACTAAAGTAAATCTGATATACTTGTGCAAAATAAGTGTTTCACCAGAAGCGAGTATTTCAATTTGGTAATTTGACTTGATGATCAATTACATAGTGATGCCTGTACAACATATCTCAAGAGCGAGGAGAGTAAACGGGCATAGAAAGGAGACCGGCATAACATCACACAGTTAATGGAGGTAAAAGCATCCAATAGGATAACATAGCAATATGCATCATGAACCTTTTTAAGTGAATGAAAAGCACCAACGGAACAATAGGTATTATGTGCTATTGAGCAAATTCCTAGTTTCAATTAGCTGTTTGATAGGTATATCTGTTGCAACTGCTTGACAATACATGCTACCTAATTAAAAGCAATAGCGAGAGAATAGCTAAGATATATCCTATCTGCTCTTTCTTTCCCTTGGTCCATAATTTTATTTCTGTAATCAATAAACTCATTTATTTATTTATAATCTAGTTTTGCAGAACTCAGTCCATTGCTCCAGAAGTTAGTTTTAATCAGTCAAATATATGCTAACGAGGTTCTCCATTTATCACGATACCTTGACCTCCCAAGCAAAAACCGCCCTGTTGTCGATTCCTTTCGTGTGTTGAATCCTCCACAATACACAACTGGCAAATTTGGAGGTGATGATGCTATATGCTGCCATGTGAGTAAAGCACTTCGTCTGCGTGCACGAGGGCTGGATTCATCCATGTTTGTATTCACAATCTGGAAGCTAAAACCTGGCGGTTCAACTCTTTTAAGCTGAAATGTGTAGAAATCATGTCAAAGAACCCAGCCCTACTTAAATGTTTGAAATCCTATATCGACAATGATGAACAAGAGAAGAAAAAGAACAACAATATGATCGAAAGAAAGGATATAGCCCAAGTAGAGATGCATGGCACTGTGGAACCCCATGACATGCTTCCCGGAACAGAAGGTGATTCTGACAACCAAAAGGTACCTCCTTCAAGAAGTTCCACCTTCATAACATTTAGCATCAATTTCAATTCTTCGTAGATGAAGAGATATCCTAGCACTGTCAGAGCATAGAATCTCCCAGAAAAAATAGCATCGATAACTTCTTCACAAGTGCTGAATAAAAACACTACAGACCTTCTCCTTATCATAGAAAATGGTGCAATATTCATCAGAAGTGTCCTGCGATCCTTTCCTTGAAATTCCAAATTGATCATAACCTGCATGATTAACAGCACCAATCACATTGCTAGCTACACATTTCACTCAATGGCAAAACAAAAACAACAGAACCGGAGGTCTAAGCCAATCATGAATGTTTGTGTGCATGCTAGTCAAATAGGAGGATGGGATAAGGTAAAGATACAAAAATGTGATAATTAGTCACTAATGTGCTGATAATAAATGCATAGATAGAGCTGAAATAAAGACATAGTATTAATACCTTAGTTTTGCTGGTTTAATGTTTCTACATTCATATATACATTCCTAAAGACCATTGGAGCTTCAGATCATTTATGTGATCTCAAAGAAGCCATCGATTAGCAGATAAGAAGAGGTTGCTCAAGTTGCCAAAGTACTTAACTGTCACAGCATTAACCTTAGAGAGTTAGATTGTGATATCTCAACGAAACCATCGATTAGCAGATACGAAGAGGTTGCTCAAGTTGCCAAAGTATTTAATGCTCACAGAATTAACCTTAGAAAGTTAGATTGTGATCTATTTAGCCTAAATAATGCATTCAAGCTTCCAAGAACAACAAGAGACGCCAGTCATTGAGAAAAGATTTGAAATTTACCTGGCAAACACTGCTGTAGAAAGTCCAACTGCCACTTTAAGCCTAAACCACCAAAAACCAACCAAAAACAAGGAAACCCATTACCGATTAAAAACCCCAAAAAGATCCCAAGAAAAAGCAAGGTGATTGGCAGCTTAGAAATGCCCCAAAACCACAATAAAACTGGAGATCTAAGAACATGGGCAAGCTGGTAATGGATCAAACAGATGGAAAGGTCCAACCTTGCTGTGTGCAGAGGATGCAAGGCGAGTAGCTGGTGATCACCGAGACGCAGAGGTCCCTCCTCTTCGCCCACGAATTGGGGCTCTCCTCCAGCTGACCCCCCTCGTACAGGTTCAGCGTCATCACCGAGATCGACACCTGCATCTCCTCTCTCTCTCTCTCTCTCTCTCTCTCTCTATAGGTCTCCTTCCTTATGGATCTGCACCTGGTATCAAGAAAACCAAACAAGAAGAGAAGAAGCCAAGAAGTTCACATCTTTGTTTTGTACTGGAACAATACATATACTAATAAAAATCATAAACTATGAATGGGTTTCAATCAAGATAGTAAACTTTTTAGAGAGAGAAACTAGAGAGAGAGAGAGAGAGAGAGTGGTGGGTGTTCGGACATGATTGGAGGGTATGCGGCATAGAGGATCAGGACCGTCTGATTCATTGGATCATCATGCTATGACTTCCCCTGGACTCTGGAGTCTCCCCTCAATCCAGCCACTTCCGGGTGAGTTGGCAAGACACCTGCAAAATTTCAAGGGGTTGGATAAAAAATTTGATTTACTTATTTTCTTTTATTTTTTATTTTTTATTTAACTACACTGTTTATAGGATAGTTTGGAGGGGAAAAGAAGAGTTGATATCATAAAACCCCCTGCAAAGATACCTAATATCAGAGACCCCTGTATGTCTGACTATATAGCCCCAGAAAACATACGGATTGTATCAAGAACCCTTCAAGGCTAATTTAATGTGAATATATAGATTAAGTGACTAAACTAACCCTAGCCACTTTTTCAGGGTGAAAAAAATACAATATTGACCAAAGAAAACAAACAAAACATAAGAGTTTTGTGAAAATTTTATAGGTGCTAAAATGGATATAGATTTCCAACTGCGAGCTTGGATTTAAATTTTAGCAACACAATTCCAGTTCAATTCCCACGCATCATAAAACAATAATGAGCCATACAAGTTACCAATCTCAATTTATGGACCAATCTTGAAACAAAAGTGTTGAAGTTTATCAAGATTTCAGACAATGCAAGCGTTCACTTTCAAGCATGTCATTTATTCCTCATATAAGGAAGGTTGATGAGATTGCCAACATCTTTGCAATCGCTTGTCCGAGGAGCACCGCAGCAGTTCTCTGTGCTTCGAGTTCATCTAAGAAGAATTCTTCTGCACCCATTCTACCAAAGTTGAAACCCCAAACCCTGTTGCATTGCGTTTCTTTTCGTTCCATACAGGACCAGCCATGTCTATGTGCAGCCACTGGACCTTCTCATCGACAAACTGCAGTCAAAATAGGGAATGCAGTATTAATTCAAATACCTCAGCACTATCGAACCAGCACTGTTCTGGTTCTGATATGTGGAGATTATAGCCAATTTAAGAGCAAAGATTGAAAAAAATAGATGTTCTTCTTGGCATATCATTGTTGCTTTACCCCGTATCATTCTTACAATATATCTACAAGATCGTATTATGTCAATCAAAGGTATCTAAAAGCTAGAACTTTTAAGGGGGATGCTCAGGAGTGAAAGGAATTAGAAGTGAAACAGAACAATGATCTCACCTGCTTTAAGAAAAGTGCAGCAGTGATAGAGCCACCTTGGCGGCCACCGGTGTTAACCATATCAGCTACTCCGGATTTCATGGACTCCCAGTAGCTTTCCTCCAATGGCATCCTCCAAAACTTCTCGCCTGTAATATCTGAAGCTGCGAGGATCTCCTTTGCAAGGTCATCGCTAGGTGTGAAAATTCCTGGAAGAGTAAATTCTCAATAGTTAATTAGCAGTTAAAAAGGAAACAAGTATTTCTCTCAGCATTTACTTCTGGCTACTATAATACTGCTTAATTAAAAAATGATTAGACTAAGAAAATCATTCAAAGGATATTATCCACTACAAGCTTGAATGGTTTTGGACCATGCATAAGAAACGATTGTGCCAAGAAATGGAGGACTAGAATACAAAAGATTTCTCACCTGCAATACTAGGTCCAAGGGCAACAACACATGCACCAGTTAGAGTTGCCAAATCTACCACCTGAGTGCATAATTTAAACAAGGGTCAAGAACTATACTGGAAAGTCACTTAAAAAAAGAGTTTGGGAATGGGCAAATAGTCATGGCTAACATAAATATCTTGAGTTTGCATGAAAATACCTTCTCAACACCTTGGTTGCAAGCATAAACCAAAGCATCTGCAAGCGTAAGTCTGCCCTCGGCATCAGTGTTATTTACCTAAAATTCATTCATGGATGTTAGGAACTAGAAGTGAATCACCATGATTCAGATTTCCTAACATAAATCATAAAGATGACCGACTACCTAAAACTCAGATAGAACAAATTTAAACAAAAGTATGATGTGAGTCCACCAGTGGTCAGCAGCTATAGGCAGTTATAAACATGAGTTGTTATCCTTTAGTACGTTATCTATGGGTTGCTAGGTTGCACTATTCTGGTAGCCATCTCCAAGTGCCTAAAATGCTTATTCATTCAAGCGGTATTGATCTGCACTACCATTCAAGCACTATTGATTCTGCACCTTTGTATTCGGCATAAGCATAGTTCGGGGACTGAGGTTTTGTTCCCATTCTTCAATCAATGTTATCTGCTGTAATTAGTTAGTGAAAGTCTCACCCTGAAGAATAATATCTTCAACCTGATAATCCTAATTAAGATCTTTCATTTTGCCTAACTGCATCATAATTAGGTTGCATCAAGCATCAGAAGCAAGTGTCAGACAACCAGACAAGTGGCACATATGTCAAAAGGAGATTCTTGGAGGAGACCTCCACTGGCATGAAAGGAGACGGTTGATATAAAAAGACAGAACATGTTAGTTGGAACTATGAATGAGGATGGGGCCAAACAGTAATTGTGTTTAGGAGTCCTCAACATTTCATATATATTTAGAAAGAAATATGAAGATGCTTCCCAAAAGGCAATTCTGGGACAAGCTGACAAGTGGCATACAAACCAAAAGGACGAGATTCTAGGAGGGAACCTCAATCGACATGTGCATGACAGAACATGTTTGGAAAAATACTTGGAGCTCACCACAAAAAATTCAGCAGGGTATATGAATGGGTATTTCGGAGATAGTAGTTGTCACATGAAAGAATTGGATAAGTAATAAGTGCTGTTACAGTAACTCAATTTGAAATGCTACAGTTATATAGCATAACACCACTTTAAAAAAAAACATGGAACAATGTCAGAATTTAATCATGACCACAAAGAATTTGCTTCTAAAGGTGATCAACCAAAGAAGTCTGCAAAGAATTTGAGCATAGTACAAAAAGGTTAAAGTTTTTATATGCAGCATCTTTTATTATTGGTGCCAAAGGTAAGATTAAAGAATAAGCTACCATCATGGACACATGAATTTTTAGAATATATGGAAGAAAAGGAGCTTTAATAATAACTGCAAGTCCCTATGAACAAAAGTGATAGAGGTGCATATGTGTGCCTGTGTAGGCAGCTGCACGTCTCCTGTGCTCAAAATTCGGAAATCAAACTACAACACGAGAAATTAATGAACTTTTCACTTTACAATTAATTGATAAAATCCTCTACCAAACACTAATCTATCTGAGAATGTGCACTAAGTTAACAAGTTCACATAGATCAAACACTTCTGAATTATTTATTGCAAGGAAGAAGAAAAGTTACCTCGATAGTTTTGCCATTAGATGCTGTCACTACATCTCCAGGTCTCATGCCTGTGCCGCTGATCATATTTTCACAGGCAGCAACAATAAAGTGAACCTGAAAAGAAAAATTAGGGGTGCATTCATTAACACAGGCCTAGCATCTGCTGACTAACCAGCACATCTCATTTATTGCCAGCAATTCCTGCCATAAATGTATATAGAAAAGCTTGCCTCAACTCCTGTCGGTTTAATTTGACCTATGGCTTTTGCAGCACCAAAAACTGCAGCTGAACCTCCCATATCGAATTTCATTAGCTCTATTGAACAGCCTGGCCCAGTTTTAATGTTGTAACCACCACTGCCACCAGAAAGGAAATCAATGAATGAATGCTTTGAACACCTCTGAGATTGCAGCAGATGCATCTAATAACAACCCAGAGAATTACCACTACGAAAAAAGCATGGACATACCCAAAAAAGAGAATGTGTGTTAACAAATTCCACAACTTCACTAGGAAATGCTAGGAAGAACTAAGAATGAAGAGGAAAGTAAGTATTTATGCTACTTTCTTCAAATTCCAATGCAAGAAGCAATCAAGAATCAGTTTACCTGTCAAATGTTAATCCCTTGCCAACTATAGCCAACTTTCTTTTTACATCACCCTTTGGTGGTTTGTAACATAAATGGATGAAATGTGGTGGGTTGGCAGACGCGGCAGCAACACCCAGGTATGAACCCATCTTTAGTTCTTTGCATTGCTCTGCATCTAATACTTTTGCAGTAAGAACATCACTGTATAATGATGCGATTTTTGAGGCCTCTTCTGCCAGTACACCTACAAGAACAGAAGTACAGAAAAGCAAATTCAGAACCCATTTGTTCACTTTAAACAAAGAGAATACAGAACTAAACGTTGATGATGCCAAGAACACGTTCAGCACAGGGAAAGAAGGAAAGTGAAAGATGATCCCTTACTCACCAGGAGTGAGCACATTGGCCGGTGCATTCACAAGCTCCTTTCCGAAAATGACACCAGAGCAAACATCAGTTGCATATTTGAGCTTCTGTTCTAGTTCTGCCCCAGACCCCAAGCCAATAATATCAACTGCCTTAAGTTGTGCCTTTTTCGATTCCGACTTAAACCTGTTGTCTTCAAACACCCCTAGCACAGTTCCTAGAGCCAAAACCATGATGCAGAAGTTAGTTGTAGTACAGATTCCAAATAGGCACATTAACAGCTCGGTGTAAATGCCATCGATAATCAAATGTTATATGCTCTCCTCCAAACCCCCTGGCGCATATCACAGAAAGCAGAGAACCCATACCTGATGCAATCGCTGAAGCTGCATTGAGCTTGCATTCTTCTGAAATGTTGGATGCAAAAGCAATAGCAGCATTGCTTGCCTGGGCAGCCTTAGCAGCTGCTGCAAGAGCCTCTCCAATGCTTCGATATATGCTTGTAGCAGAGGAGGTGCTGGTCCCTACTAGACTAAGCCTTTTAAAACCCAGACCAGGAAGCCTAAGGACTGTTGACTGACCAGCTTTTCCAGTGAAATCTTCCTCAGCAGAAGCCTCCGCCAAAAGACCACCAAGCCGTTCATCCAACTTTTTGAGGATAGCGTTTTCAAACTTGGAGTCTGAGTCTTTTGACATATCTTTCTCTGAGACAGCAACTGCAAGCATGTCTCCCTTCCACTCTGCACAATCAATCTCTTTCGCGGAGAATGCAATCTACACGAGAAGGATTTGGTATAAACAAGATTTGGTATAAACAAACAAGCGAATTAGGAAATAGCTGGAAAACTCCTCGTTCAATTAATTATGTCGATACTGAAACCCAGAGTCAACAAAAATTCCAGTCCCAGATCCAAAGTGCACTACCGGTTAAAAGATAGCACATTAAAGACTCCCAAACGAGAATCCAAATCAAATGAAAACAAGAAAACAATTTTCACAACAGAGCAAGTAATCCTGTCATTTCAATGGAACATAAGCTGACACAAAGATTAAAAGAAGCGATGATTCAAGAACTATCCGACACTATCCTTTGCAACAGAACTTTCTTTTGATGTCAAAATCCAAAAGATACAACTAGGGTTAAATAAATCATTGCGTACACCAAGTGGCCATTTCCAAATTCGAAGCAAGATAACAATCTTTGATACCCAATTCAGTAGACCACAATTAAACCCAGGAAATTTTTTAAAAATAATATTATTTTAATAAAATATTATTAAAATATACCTCTAGTACGAGTATTTACGGGATATAGCTCCCCGCCAGCATTGCCATTGGCTTTTTAAACGCTGGTCCATAAAGTATAACTTGGAGTTACGGTTTCCATAACTCCATTTTACAAATTATCCCTGATGAAGCCGTCCTCCTCCTCCCCCCCCCCCCCCCCCAAGTACTCCTTCATCACCATCGGCCCTCTTAGCCGGAGCTCCCCCACCCTCTCCGTCACCACATCCACCACCCTTCCCTCCGTCCCGGCAATAGCCTCCGAACCGAAACCTCTCTCCCCACCGTCTTCTTCGACTTAAGGAAGACGGTCGCCGCCCCTATGGTCTCCGTCAACCTGTACTCCTGCCTCACCCTCACCCACGGGTATCTCATGGGAAACTCTCTCGCCACGTCCTCCGCTAGCGACGCCGCCCCTATCACTATTCTTCTCAAGCTCGATAGGTCCCACTTGGCGTTGGGAGCCGCCTTAAGCATCACCAAGAGCACCGTCGGCACGGCGTGGATGATGCTGATGTGGTAGCTAGCCACGGCGTCCATGGCGGCGGCGAGATCGAACAGCGACATCACCACCGTGGTGGACCCGTGCACGGGAACCAAGTCGGAAGTGGGATGACCAAGTCGCCGCCCTCCATCAGCTCCGTGGTGGACCGCAGGGGCGGCATCACCCCCGTGGTGGAACCCGTGCACGGCAACCCGGAAGCGGCGCCGCCTCCGGATCCCCGCCCTCCATCAGCTCCTCCGCGGAGAGGGGGATGACCAAGTCATCGGCAGAGGCAGCGGCTTCGGAGCAGGTCATGAGGAGGACGGGGATGTCGATGGCCATGAGTTTTTGGGCTTCATCAGGGGTGGAGATGGCGAGGGTACCGCCGGAGTCGTCATCTGCTTGGCGATCTCGGCGGACGTGGCGAAGGGGTTGGCGGGGGAGATGACGCCGGCGGTGGCGAGGACGGCGATCATGATTGGGGGGGGTGGGTTAGAGGATGGACTTGGGGGAGAGGTATATTTTAATAATATTTTATTAAAATATTATTATTTTTTAAAAAAATTGTCCTTAAACCCAAAGACGAGTACAGCATAATAGAAAATTCGTCAAGATCGCCTCAGAGCATCTCCAACCACATTCTCCATTTTGGAGAATCTGACTATCATAAAAAATGTATAAAGGTGTTTTTGGAGGATGGCAACTCCAATCACCATTCTCTATACTGCTTCTCCATTTCAATATTTCTTCTAAATACCTTCTACGCCCCTCTTATTAAAACATAACTAATATATATAATACAAATGACTTTTAATTCTAATATCTAATATTTATAAAATTAATCTCATGACAAAGATATCGTCCATATCTTCGAAACGAGACTAATATTGTTGTTGTGCATTGGATGTCTTAGATTTTATCGCCGGCTCGACTTGCATTTTCGTATGAATTCATCATATTTTTATTTTTTATCCAAATGATACAAACTTAGTGTCAAATTAATACTTCGAATGCATCTAATCATGTAAAATGATCAATCAAAATTATTGAAAATTTAGGTATAATTCAAGTTATAATATATTAAATGATTTATAAATTAAATTACATCAAATATTTGCTTTCAAAAACACTCAATATTGGTCTCATAATGAAAATATCGATGATATCTTTCCAATGAGACTAATTTCATAAAATTTCAACATGTATATTTACAGTTATGATAAATATAACCATTTTAATATAGAAGGGTATAAGGGCTAAAATGGTCATTCAACCCATTTGGAGAATCTACAGTGACACTCCAAATTTGGAGAGTCACTGTAGCATCTGGTTGGATTGCCAACCGGTCTCTATTTTGGAGAAATAGAGACCGGTTGGAGATGCTCTCAAAGAAACCTAAAAGATCCAATGCAAGATCCAAAATTCAGATACAATATCAATCAAAAGGCCAAAATTAGACACCTCAAACGCCTCAAAACCTCCCAAAAACCAACCTTTGACATCAAAGACGCAACAAAACCTCGGGAAAACCCTAACTTTGACACCAAATACGCCTTCGAAACCTCGCAAAAAATTTCACCATGTATCACCCGACGCAAAGCTCAACCTCGCATCGCATCATCTCTCAGTGAGGCACTCAAACAAACAGGTGACTCCCCACAAAACCCGTCGATCCAGACCAACCCCAACAAACCAAAGCGTTCAATGCCATCGATCACCCGACCACAAAAGCAAAGACACCCAAAAACGCCCACAAACCTGGGGCAATTCGACGGCGTTGGGCTTGGTGAGCCCGAGCGTGGCAGTCGGCGCCATTCCGTGGGCCATGCGAGTACCTCCTCGTCCTCTACCGCGATCTACACAGAGTAAGCACCTCCGCCTCGAGATGCCGATCCAAAGAGAGGAAGAGAAGTGGAAGCGAGAGGAGGAGGGGGAGACGAAGCTGGCAGCGGTGGATGCCATCTTGCTTGGTGACCAACGCACGCTATTTATTATTGCCGCCACTGCTGCTGCGGCTGCTGCTGGTGGAGCCATTTGGGTGCAGCTTAGATGGCAGTGTTGGGCTCGTTGTTTCGATTCTAGATTTTGATTGGTTTTGGCGTGTTGGTAACTCCAAATCTTATCCGGATCCAATTGGCACTCAGCTCAACAATAAACTTGTCTGACACGTTTTCTTTTCCTGTAACGTATATCCGTAAGTTGTCCATGTTTTCTGAGTTCTGTTGATAATTCAGTTATATTCATGGTTTTTAGTTCTCCATCCTCAAATCCTAACTTGAATAAATTTAGACCATCGGATTAACGTTTATTCCCTCTTCACCGTCTCTTGTAAGGTTGATTGAGTTTGCGTTGTGAATCGGCTCTCCGAATGAAAATGGAGATGATGATGAGAATTGAAATGAGAATGAAAACTTGTTTGTCGAAGAAATTGAGAAAGAAATTTCATTTTTTCGACCAAGGTTAAGTTTTAAAATGGGAATTTAAATATATATCACTTTATGTTTTTCATACGCCACCAAATTCATGGTTATTCTCATATTATGCAACTCGGTCACTTTTTATGGGCTATTTTAACCTAACTTAGTGAAAACATGGTAATAAAATATGAAAAAATTACTAGACTAAACCTGCTTATTAAGACTGAGTATGCATGAGAGAGTATGGGAAGCGAGAGTATTTGAGTAAATCTTGCTCACGCCATTATCAAAATGGCATATTCCATGAATATTTCATGGATTATTCGCAATAGTGTATATGAAAATATGTCATGAATTTAGTGGTGTATATGTAAATATAAAAAATATAATGGCATATATGTAGTTGAGACCTTTTGAGTGGCATATATGTAAAATCTCTATAAAATTTCTCATTTATTGTTGAAATTGTCTGAAGATGTTAGGATCTAGGTTGAGTCCAATTGTAATTTGACAATTCGATTTGCTGAGTCATGTTTTTGAGTCATGTATCCGGTATGAGCTGACTTAAATTTGAATCAATTTGGAATTAATCAATTCAATGAATTTTGGATTGATTGTGATAGGCTTGGTCAGAGGTTATAAATAGAGTCGTGATGAGAACCCTAGTGATCCTTTCGGCATTGTGAACCTATGGTGACTGACGTGAAGACCAAAGGGGTTCTGGGACCAAATCTGGCGTGTTCCAGTTTGAAGCGCTTGGTGGATTTTCTTGCGTCATCTCGTAGAGGAAGAAGAGGGCTAGAACATGTCAGGTCTAGGTCAGAGTGTGTGTCAGAGGAGTCAGATGTATCGGCGTCAACCTTGAGTCAATGAGTCTGTATAAACCATCTTCATAGTAGATGTTTTGGTCCATGGTTTTTTTCTTCTCATTGGAGAAGTTTTTTCCGCGTTAAATATCAGTGTCTCGTGAATGCATTGCATATATGGTTGTGATGTGTTTAGTAACATAAGAATTAGCTTTATTAACAAGTAATTGGTTTATGTGTCATGTTCAGTTGCTGGTCTATGTTACATGTGTCTCCATGTGCTTTCATATTTAAGTTCCCTTTTTGCAGGCCATCGTCCCATTGCTTAGTGATTTGTTTTCTTTGACTCGTTGGGTACGGGGATAATTTTATTTCGAATTAAGAGACTTTATTTTTTATTTTGAGAATAACTTTATAATGATTAATTGGAATAAGGAAAAAGTAGAGTGGAGAGTGAAAATAACTTTGTAATGATTAGAAAAAGATATTTGGGGATAAAATGTGAAATAAATAGTGGATTCAACAATATTTCATGAAGAAATATTTCAAAAATATTCCATTCCTTAATTCAGATTAAGGGTTATTTCGTTTGATATTTTCATATTTCTTTTTGATATTTTTGTACCAGACGGGACCTTAATGTTGTTGGACGTTACTAGCTGCTTGCTTTCAATGATCTTTCAAGTGATTCAGTCCTTCGAGGTTTAGTGAGTTTCCTTTTTGTTCGTTAGCTGAATAGTAACCGGTCAATCTTTGTTTGATCTTATCGTCTTTCTTTGTTCTAGTTTACTTTTGTTTCTTAATTGGCTTATAGGATTAGCAAACAGTCTAGAGGTAACTCTTGTTAACACGCCTAATTAAGCTTTCCTTCCTTGTCTTGTTGAAATCAATCTTTGATTGATTCTTGATTAGACAAGTGACTAATTGACCCGATATTGATTAGCGTCTTTCCTAATCCGAAGGCTCTTTTTCTTTCAAGCTATACTCCTTGAGAATAAGAACCAGTAGTGGCTTTCCAAATCATATTTAAATCAGACTAGTTTAATTCTGATCTTAAATGATGTTAGTGTAATCTAAACTTAAATTAGATCAGTTTAAGTCAGAGTTTATCCAACCAGCTGAATTAAATCTATAGTTATTTCTTCTTAAGCCCGGATCATATTGTATAAAACTCAAGGTTTCCCATCCTTAGCTTTTAATATACATCTTAGTTTGGTTTAATCCAAGCTGATCAGGGTTTCATTCGAATTTAATCTTTAGCCAACCGAGTGGAGTCTCCCTTCTGGATAAGTTCGGCCAAGTTAATTTTATGATTAAGCTTCCTGCACTTCTTTTCATAAAGTGTCTAAAATTCAACTTAGTTAATTGGGTCGACGGGGATTTGTTACCTTCAAAAGGTGTTGATGAAAGCCATTGGATTTGGAAGCCACTTTCTTGTTTTTATTTTGATTTGTATTTTGACATACATTGATGATGTCATTCTCATTCTCAATTTTATATTATCTTTTTAATCTATCAAACACTCCCAAGATCATTTTAGATATCGTTCTTATTTTCATTCTCATGCCTTTATTCTCAACATCATATAAGCCCTGAAACTGGTCCTAACTCCTAAAAATTACTAAACTATCCTAGCAATATTGGATATATCCATGTATTTGTTAAGACTTTTTTCTTGATGTCGAAGGATATTCTAGGAATTTCACAATCCAATTATACATTTTTATCATGGTTGAATCTTTTGACGGACGAAGTGAGTCATGAAATGAGTCATGTTTTTTCAGGGGGCTTTTGTGATACTTATAGTACATTTTTAACGCGTTATACGGTGTTAAATCAATGAAAAAAGATCCGTGTATATGAACATGCGCCATGTGTAATACATATGCGATCGGATCTATAAAAATTGATATCTCATTACCGATTGAATGTATTAGTAGTGAGATACCGATTGCTTGATCTAGTCTGGTAGTGAGATACCAATTACTTGATCTAGTCCGGTAGTGAGATACCAATGGCTTAATCTAGCCCATCGGTAGTGTGACATCTGTATTACATATGTTACATGTCATGTACACCAATCAGTGCTCTAAACCAATATACTAACCATGAGAGGGGGTGATTTACAAATACCAATAGCATTTGTAATATAAGAACAACGTGGGGGTCTATTTGACAAATAACTCAGGATAGGATTCCCGGAATCTATTCCCGGAATCTTGCTTCACCCAGTCATCCCACGTGATCCCCACCGGCATCTCCCGGTCGCCCCACTTAAAAGTCCACCAACCCCCGACTCGCTGGCGACTCGCGACTCGTCCCCCTGGCTCGGGCCGCGGGCTCCTCTGTTCACTCCACTCGCCTAGGGTTTCGCCGCTCTCGAACCCCATTAATTGGGTTTCCATCTTCTCGAGGCGATGGGTGGCGTCTCGAGATCCATGGATGGCTTCGCCGGTGGTGGTCTCCGTGACGGCTCTGGGCTTCTCTTCGCCCTCCTTCTCGATCTCTCCAATGCCGCTCTGGAGATCATCTTTCTTTCCGTTTTCTAGGATTCTCCAGTCGACTCGAGCTCCCGAAGTGAAATGCCGGCTCTGCGAACGCTAGGTATGGCATTCCTGTTGTTTTCTAGTGAAGAAGATGAAAGATCTGAGGAAATAGATCAATTATGGACGCTAGGCTTGCAATAGTGGAGGATTGGGAGACACTGGAGGTTTGAGAGCTTTGCAGCTGAGATCTGAGGACAAGGCTGGGTTGTTTGAGATTGTGCAATGTCCGGAACGCCGAGGGCTCGATCGGTGAATGGTGATGATACGGAGGCGAGGACGGTGCTCGTGCCGGCACTGAACAAGGCGAGGTCGATGGTTTTGACTCGAAAGCCGACATTGAGACCGTCAAGAAAGGCAGAGAAAGGGGAGTTCGTTGATTCAGAGGAGAGGAGATCTCTAGACGCTAATGGTGAATCCCGGCCTTTAGTGTCGTCCTTGAGTGCTCCTTCGGCATTGAGGCGGCACGAGTTGCTTGTGAACTCGAACTTGTCCCTTAATGCGTCGTGCTCCTCTGATGCGTCCACGGATTCTTTCTGTAGTCGAGCTTCAACCGGGAGGATAGGGAGGGCTGCCTTGACGAGCCGGAGAAGACAGGGAGTTCCGAAGCCCGAGAATATCACGGCAAAAATTGAGAGAATTATTTTGGATGGTGTCTCAATGCCAATGCCAGAAGTTTCCCAAGGGAAAAGGAGGTGTGCTTGGGTCACGCCCAATACTGGTATTTCTCTTCTTGTATGACTATTGTATTTGATTGGGTTTGCTGTTTTCAGAAATGCAAGCTGCTCCACTTTCTGTAACATGGCTTATTGTGTTGTATTGGATGTTTTAGACTATTGCAAGAGTGCATGTTTATTCTGTGACCCGAGGTGCATGTTTTTTTTAAAAGAATTTGGATGAGAAGTTTCCCTGAAAACTCTCTTGTTCTTCGTCTTGCAATCAGTTAACAACGGATCATAAATGACTTTCAGAATGAATTAAAGAGTTGATTTCAAACTTGCATAATTTCTTATGGTCGGGGAGACGGCTTTCTCATGCAAAGATGTGTATTTGTTCAACATAGAGCAGTAATATTGAAGGGTCAATTTTTTTTTGGATTTTTCAACTTGGCCTGCAAGATGCAATTCTATTGTCTCTATCAATAGATGTGGAGGGATTTCAGGCAATTTTATGAGTTCTGAATTGCATCCAACTCAGACGAAGGCATTATATCATCTTCTATTGGTAAATATAGTATGTCATGGGTGTTGTAAAATGGGGTTAAAAATCTTAAAATAAACACTTTCAGATTTTGCAAAGGTTAATTTTAAGGCTTGGTTTATTCTACAAGATATATACATAACTCATCCAATTACATAGAGTAAGTTAAATTCACCAGGCATTAAACTTCATACAACCACTCTGAACTTGTTTAGATGTGGGATCTAGAAATAAATGATAAATCCAAAGAAGGGGGGCATGTTGGACTTAGCCCGTGTCAATTTGGACTCCCAGTCATCATCAGGTTTAGAAATTTTTGTACTGAACTGGATCTTGTGCAATACTCCATTCATTCTTCAAATCTGAGCAATATGATGCTTGGCTAGAGCCTATATTGACTATTGATCGAAAACATACTCCAACGCCCCCTCTTTCTGTATACTCCATTGTCACCCTGTATAGATATCCCATTTATGGAATCATTGACCATCAAGCGTAGACACACAATACTCAAAATCTTGTGCCAAAGGACATAGAGGTTTGAATCCTCTTCAAGCATAATATAGTCAGTGAATGCTTAGATGGGTAAATATTTTCAAATGGCAATATATGTATCCTAAAAATCTTGACACTGCAAGATGTTTTTTTAGCCCAACATTAATATTTGGTCGTCTTTGGTCTGAGGCGACTTCGACCACGTATCATGTCATCCATTTGGTTAGCAGTATTACAAAGGTAAAAACCTATTTTACCATCATGTTAGGTGCAATCCTGTGAGTAAAGCATGCTTTGTAAGCGCTTTGTACATACTATTGTGTGTTGATTCGCTAAAAATCATAAGCTCCTGCACACTCCGCACCCATTCTAAGATCTGCAGTGCAAATGCCAGGTTTCTTTGAAATGTTTTGCAATTATGAAATTTGAAGGGTTTTTTTGCAATATTTGTGGGTATAATATTTGCAATTTTGAATAAAAGCCAATGGAACGAATTGCATGACGGGCAAATTATGCGTAATTGTGAACAAAACGCTGATGGAGGAGGTGATGCTAGCAATTTCCCATGCTGCTTGACTATTTCGTGTTGGAGCTGCATCCTTATTTTTAACATGCCCTTGGCTGATTTCTTGTGCTTATTCCCTCGTGTATTTCAGCTTATGACATATTAAGATCTATAAGCATATGCCATAATGCTTTGCTAATGTTTATAAGTAGGTTTACTCTGCTGTTGTTTAGTTTTAACTCATTATCCAATTTATATTGAAATAAGTTTTAAATCTTGCTTCTTAATGACATTTAGTTGTTGCATTTTCTGACAGATCCATGTTATGCTGCCTTTCATGATGAGGAATGGGGGGTTCCAGTTCATGATGATAAGTATGCAATCTACACCATACTCTTAGAAGTAAAAAATGGAGAGGTTTAAACATCTCAAATTCAAACTAACTGGGTCATAGGGTGTCTGATATTCTGAACTATGCACAGGAAATTATTCGAGTTGCTTATATTATCAGGTGCGTTAGCTGAACTTACATGGCCTGTGATTCTCAGCAAAAGGCTCATCTTCAGGTATGCTGCTCTGAAGTATTGGAGTGCTCAGGAATATTATGTCTTAAAATCTTATTTTGTCTTATTCCTCTTTTTCTACAGGGAAGTTTTCTTGGATTTTGACCCTGTGTTGGTTTCGAAACTTAATGACAAGAAGATTGTCACACTAGGAACTACAGTTGGCCCTCTATTGTCGGAGCCAAAGCTGCGGGCAATCATCGAAAATGCACGCCAGATTCTCAAGGTTGATTCCTGTTCTTTCTCTCCCTTTGGCTTTCTCAATCAGATCACTTCAGTGGCTTATTCATCTATGTGGGGTTTTTTGGAGTATATATCATGTCTTATACACAAGACTTAAAATTGATAGTCAAAAGAACGGATCCTCGTGAAAGTTCTTATACTATATCCATTAAATGATAGGGAGAGTCTTGGAGATAGTGTTAAGGCCCTGTCATTGCAGAGTAAGATGACTTATTCGACAGATTGCCAGGATTGAATTTAACTGTAGGGGATCTGTTTCTTGCTTATTGTCATTACATCAACATTTGCTTTGTTGGTGTAGGTTGTAGAGGAGTTTGGATCTTTTGATAACTACTGCTGGAGCTTTGTGAACTACAAACCCATCATCAGTAGATTCCGTTATCCTCGCCAGGTCCCAGTGAAGACACCTAAAGCAGATGTGATCAGCAAGGATCTGGTCAGGAGAGGTTTCCGCAGTGTAGGGCCGACTGTCATCTACTCTTTCATGCAGGCATCAGGGATAGCAAACGACCATCTCATGAGTTGCTACCGGTTTGAAGAATGCATTGCTGCTGCCCCTACAATGCGTACAGGTGGAGGAGAAGATGTTAGGGCTAGCAAACAAAAAGAACGAGAAGAATTGGATGCATGCCAGGACTTGGTAGATATCAACATTGAATTTAGACGAGCTACGGATGGGTTGAGCATCTCATAGCACCAGTGAGAATGGCCCTTCTACTTCTAGTGTTTGTACACAATTGAAACTGGGTTGTCCTATGGATTTACCCTTGTTGCGAGGAAGATGGGACTTTCTTGTACAGAAATTGTAGTGTTATTTATTTTTCTTGGTTTATGGATTTGTCTGACAAAAACATGGAAGGCTGCTATGACTGATTCGAGAGAGAGGCTGGGCCTGTTCAAGTGGCTTTTCCAGTGTATCATGTTTAAAAGTAGTTGACGAACATTTTAGGGCTCTTCAACCGGACCATAGCCTCGACTATATGTCAAAACAGCTAGTTAGTTCTTAGTTGTAGAGGGAACCAAAATATCATTTCGGTCTTATGAGTCAAATAATTGTTATAGTTTTGTGATAAACACACTTGGAATTTTTTGTAATGGAAAAATTTAAATTAATAGTTTAAAATTAAATTAACGTACTAGGGTGTCTTTTGTATGGTCCATGAGGACGACTGGGGCTTGTTTGAAAGTCTAATGTAAGCGTCAGTTACCCTGTCTCGGACTCAACTTATCAAAATAATAATAATAATAATTTAAAATAATTATGCATGTAAATTTACTGCATCATCGTTCACGTTTGAGAGTAATTTAGCATCTTTGCTCTTAATTTTAAGTGCGTGTGTATACTCTTTGGTATCGTTTGGTTGCGGGAGTCTTTTTCCGGATTAGAGAGGATAAGGATTAGTATATTAGGATAACTTATCTTTAATCAAATTTTTATATTTCTCTATCATGTTTTTAGCATGTGAGATAAAAATCGGATTGAATTTCTTATGGGACATATTGGTAGCTTAATTAATTATATGATAATGCATATAATATTCACCTTGACTTTAATCAATTACTTAATAATATAATAATATATATAATATGATAATACATATAATTTAATCTTGGTATAGCAACTATCTTGAGATATGAATGCTGGAACCCGGATAGCAAGTATCCCGGGGTAGGAATTCCACTTTATCCCGGTGGGATTCCTATCTCAGGATAAAGTGGCTGTTTGACTGCTATCCAGGTCAGTGCAACCCATCCCAGTACAAAACAGGGCCTTCGGAGAAGTGATTTGGTATTATGGTCATTTTGTGCTCATCTGATTGAAAAAATGGAGATTTTGAAGTGCACATTTTGGACTTTTTTGGAGGTCATGCACAACTTCAGAGACCTCTTACCAACCTGATATGTGTGTTGTATAGGCTGGAGCTGTGCAGTACCTCACTGGAGTGGGAGATACAATATGAATGCCACCAGTTTATGACAAACCGTCATAAAGAAAGCTGAAGCAGAGAAGGAAGAAAAAAAGAGCTAAAAGCCTACAGAACTCCGTAATCTGGGATATGCACTACAGAAACATACATGGCAGTTTTGTTTCATAGGTAGCAGCATCTCCCCTCTGAGATGGCAAAAGCACAACCCTCCAGGTTCACAAAAGAAAAGAATAGAAAACTGTAAGAATATAACTTTCAGATGATACTAGTGAAGTCTACATTATTGTTCCCTGTAAATCTGTGGTCTTCAGCAATGGACTGTACAGGCGAAGGAACTTTGAGCTTCATCACAGCCTCAGTTCACCTCTTTCGATTCTTATGCTACTAAAGATATAAATGTTTATGATCCTATATCGGTGATGCTACAGACAGAGACAGACTATACAACAGCAAATGTAACAAAGCTTGTGGCATCAGCGAACAAGCTGAAAGGTTAACCTGAAAGATAAAACAAAACTCTAGAAGAACCTGTTGATTTTAAGAGTTCTGGACTGGAACGGCAGCATGGTTTTCATTGAAAATGGGCTGTTGGATGCTGTCGGAGTTGGTTTCACCACTACCCTCTCCAGATGTAGAGTTGAACCCAATGCTCAGAAGAGTTTCTGCAGATTCCAGTGCCTTTTCACCGCCAAGTTCTAATGCCTTCTGACCAGTCATTTCTTGATCTACCTTTTGTATTGGTTCCGTTGAGGGCTTTTTCTCTATCAATGACTCGGAAGAATGTGCCTCTCCCCCAGTAGTCACAGCTGCTGCTGCAGCAATAAGAAGAGCAGTTGCTGATGGATCACTGCCATTTTTCGGGGGTGGCAGATCATGGTTGTGTTTGCCCTCATAGGTTATAACAATAGATTTTGCATCCTCTGAAGCCCTCTCGACATGTTTACGGACAGGACAACCAGTATATGTGCACCTATAGTAGCTCCTGGAGGACATTAAAGAGAAGCTTCAGGGACATGGAACTTTGAGTAAGCCATGAAGTAGTAAGTAGAAGTAAGAAGCAGATAAAGCGCGTATTATGAATTCAATCAAATAGGTTAACAAGCCGTCCTATTCATCTTGCATATCACCTAAGCTTGAAACCAAAGCATGATTCATATAGCCCTTGAATAACTAAAGTACTTCATCCACTTAGGAAAATGTGCAAAATCATAGTTAAAGTGTCTGATGTTTCAATAGCAGCTGCCTCCAATCAGACCTTATGCAAGATTGCAACACAACTATAGTTTACATATTAGCAGTACAGCATTCGCCTGCATTAACTTTCTAAGTTCTACACACTCTCGGCCAATGACAGTCAACAAACTCGTTAAATTGACAAACGTCTTGTCTTACTCACAGTTCATGAAAAGAAACAAGCCAGGTTTATTAAATCAAATTTAGAAAAAGAACGCCTGTGCAATGCAAGATATAATTGAGTCATCAGTTACTGAAGTAAAACGCATTTTTTCAGATGTCACACACGCTTAGATATGGTAACTAACATAGATGGCCAAGCTGCAAGAAAATGAACAATGTTAGACAACTACTGAAATAGAAATATACGTTTCTCCTGTCCTCCCTAAACGCAAGAGCAGGGAAAACCCCGCAAGCATGAAAGAAACCTCTTGAGAACTGAGACAACAACAATTTAAAGAATTGAATGGACATCAAAAGGAGTTATGCAGAAATAAATGAGTAGCTGTGCATGACAGTGTTCAAGAAACGAAATATGGAGACTTGTTATGTGTGATACGTTCTCGCAAGGAAGTGAAACAACAAAATATTTGAAGGGACCCTAAATAGATAAATTTGTATCTAAAGAAAATGTCGCCTAAAATTAACCGTGCTAAGTACTCACTCACTATCAAAAGGTGAATTTATTTCATAGTCATTATTGATACCACAGAGTCAAAATAAGCATTGAATTTTCAGGGCTTTACTTCATGAGGGATGAGGAGAAGATAGATTTGTTTCCAATTTAAGATGATTCCTTAACCTATGGTGGAAGGAAATACAGCTTGAACAAAGAAACAAAGAACAAAAAAAAGATCAGACTCTCAAGGTAGAATCCTTGATTCAATCATTTTCAACCAAGATCAAGTGCATTCTTCCGAAACATGGGGATTATAGGTTCAAAGTTTAACCATATGCAGTTCAAAACAATAATCATATCCCTCGAGATCACACAAAGAACTAAATAAATGGCAACATGACAAAACTGAGAAAGAAACACATACCCTTTGTCCTCTTCCTTGCTTCAATCCCAAACCTCACAAGTTTTAGTGGAGGCCGGAAACTCAACGAATCATGCATTGCAAGCTTATCGGATGTGGATTTGGATCGTTAAACTTCAGATCCCTTAAGCTATGTTAGTGCAAAATGAACTAATTTCTGATAACCCGAGACACATGGACTTTATATTAGGAGGTTGGATGTTTATTTTTTGAAGCTATCAGAGTTTAACTTTGGATCCATTGGGATCCAATGTATTAAAAAGTGCCAGGCGCAAGAGGCTAGGCAGATGGAAAAGGGACCACCTAGCACATAGGAGCTAGACTTGAATACACAATCGAGTAAATGATATGGAACCTAGCAGCCACTGGATACAGCTAGGAGTGTAGAACTGTAGCCGGCAGGGATCCAGGGCTGCAGCAATATAGCAGCCGGCCAGAACCCACAGCAGCAACATGATAGCAGCCACCCAGCAGCTGCTGGGTACAGCTTAGTCGGGAGGAAAAGAGTGACAGATCGCCAAAATACATGTATGGAAATGAAATGTTCATGCTATACTACAAAATGTTTAAAAAATAATATATACCAAAGCAGAGACAGATTGCAAGCTTCACCACAGATCAACACTCATGTGAGTGTCACTGGTCCCAGTGTGGAGAGATAATTTAGGTACCTGGTTAGGATTCAGGATTTCTTTCAATCATGAGAGGGAGATCGCATGACAGAGAGTTTGTCAGTTTTAGAGGTTTGAATTGTGGAATAGAATAGGGTAAGAGAGCGGGCTGAAGTAAATTGGCAAGTTGTTAAAATCTGATCTCATGTAGAAATTGGACAAATTACAAACCCAAACCGGATTTGGAACCCAACCGAAGCCCAAGTGGGCCAACTAAGCAGCTAAAGTGGACGCCTAGGAGCCTAATTAAGTAATTAGCGAAGCACCTATCCCATAGCCCATCTAAGGGCCCATGTGCCGCAGCCAGCTGCCCCATCTTGGGCTGCTCTCCAAAGCACAATTAGCATCTGACTAATTCTACACTTTGTCCTCTTATTTTTAACTGGGGCCTCACAAGCATGAGCACGTGTTTGCATAAACATGCACATGCCTACATGGCCGCACACTCATATTCATGAATGTTAAGAATCCATAGAATAAAATACATAGACCAATGAATCTAGTTCAAATATCATTTGAGATGAACCCTCCATCTTCTCTATGCCTTGATTCTAATCTTAAACTTGAAGGAATTTATGAACTAGGTCAAAGGCTTTTGTTAAGAAAGCCCACGTCACTTGGAACTACAGGTTGCTCGTAACTTGAGCTGAAGAGATTGCATGCCTACTAACGGGTTTATATCACAAGCCCAAAGTAAATTCAGCAAGCATACAAATGCACATGCTTGGATGCCTACCTACTCACGTTGAAATGAAATTAAAATTGAGGGCCTTAATTGGCACGATTGAAAGTTTAGTGCTTTATTTTGAAATAAATCCTAGAGTCGAGGGTACTAATTTGTATTTTAGCCTATAAACAAAGATGTGCACAAGAAAGTAGATCATTCCTTTGATCCAGGCCTAAATATATAGGATGATAACACGGATACCGACATCTTAATTCAATGAAGCTTCATCATTTTCCAAGAATTTGTATGTTTTTGCCTAAATTAGAGATCATAATGAGTTAAATGCATTGACAAAGACTCAGTTGATGTGTAGCAAGTTTAGTAAAAGATACATGAGAAAACTTGGAGGAGCAAATCATTTGTCCTGAGTTCCGGGCTCAATTATATTCTTTACCATCTAATACAAAAACAAAGGCATATAGAACAAACCTCGGATTAGGATTGCCTTTCACAATTTTCTGCCCATATTTTCGCCACCTATAGCCATCACTTACAAGGCCTGCATCAGACGCAGTCTGCACAACAATTTTGGGCTCTCTAATAGTTTTCAACACTGGGGCTGATGGAGGTATAATGTTTTGACTGAGCCTGTCTCATAGAAAAAGTACTTCAGCACAAAGTGAGGTACAAGATATCTAAAGAACCAGCAGAGTTCGCTATTTACCTTCGTTTTGGATCTGGTTCATCAGGAGTATCTTCTTCACTCTTAACTCCAGCTTCCTCTTCACAATCACTTGAACAATGTACCTGCTGCTCCGGGGTATCATTCCCAGAATTTTGTTCCATCTTTGATGAAGAAGGATCAGGTTCATTAGGTTCTTTGCTTGGAGGATTCATATTCTCATCCAGTGCAGATAACCTCCCAGATTGAGATCCCCTCTCTTTTGAGCATCTAGTTTTTTGTGGCGGGTCATGGTTGTGCAAGCCTCTGTATATTATCTCAGTCACACGACCATCTTGGCAACGCTCAACCTTCTTCTTAGCATAACAACTCGTTTCTGTGCATTTATAGTAACTTCGGTATCTGTCGCTGCTTTTGACCTGCTTCTGACCATATTTACGCCAATTATATCCATCACTTGAGGTTGTTTTAACAACAATACGAGCAGACTGAGGTTTCTGATCAGATAAAGGTTCCTGTTCTGCATGTGGTGTACAGATGTTATCCTCAGGTAATGATGGTGGCCTCTGCTGCAATGGTGTAGGACTTATGGGAGATAGCATGGGTTGTGAAAAAGAGCTCTTCAATAACTCAGATGAAGAAGAGGGATATGCCGCCTGTAGCTGCATTTGTGCCTGAGCTGTGACAGTTGCCAATACTGCTTGATGGGTCATTGCAAATTGCCCCTGAAAGAAGAGAAAATAGAAGCATGAACAACCGAACAGCAGTTATATGCATCATAAAAATTCCAGAACCCATCAAGACTCCTAGAACATGCCAGTTTATAATATCAAATTGATGTCTCAAGTACTCAGAATATAAAGAGGTACACCCTGGGAAAATAAACAAATAGATATAGGGCATGTAATTTAAGCATACTAAAATTATGATTGCTCCAAACCAACTTAACCTAGCGGTCCCAGAGGTTGATAATCCTCTCCAAACTAGCAATAACAAGCATCTTCGTATTAAATAAACTTGAGAACAAATTCAAAGTTAAAAAGTGACACCCTCGGAGCTGCGGAATAAATCGCCTCATTTGTTATGACTAGTTTCTTCAGCGTTTATCCACTTGGTACATGTCACTACTCTTTTTGACTAGATATCTTCATACATGAAAATTCAAAGTTAAAAGTGACCCAATTGTGCCACCATCTCAGCTTTTTCGGAACAATTCCGAATCTATACTGGATCAGTTGACGCCAAAAAGATAAATCTAGGAGCTTGATCTAATAAGTATCATTCTAAACTGATTTTACAGCAGGCCATATTACTTAATTCAACTTAAAATGAACTAATTCATCAATTTCCATATCAATGAGGTCATCCTCTTGTCCACTGATGAATTAAAACTTCATTAAGTCGAAAGCTTTTAGGTGAAAATATATTCCACATATAGACATATTTCTGTAGGGTCTAACAAGTTAGAAAAAACAAGTCACTTCTCATGTACAACCACCTACACATTTCACTTAAATTTACCCAGAGACCCTTTCTTATTCCCATTGTCACAGACTAACAACCAACAATTCGACTTCAAAAACTATTCAAAGATCATAACCACATCGAAATAAATTATAGCCAAAAAGAACAATAATGTACGCATAATTGCTAGTAGGCATCCAGAAACGAGAGACATGATATCTAACAAGCAAGCAAAGATAACCGAAAACAAAATTGACTCAAAGAAACGGAATCCAAAACCCTAGAATTCTTGTCAAGAGGGCATAAGAGAGCGACTAGGTCCACAGACCGTGAATCCTGGCGAATCGAGCAACGAGGCAGGCGCGATGATGCAGGGAACCGCCACCACTGGCACCGCCACTAGTTGCCCCGCCGCCGCCCTCGGGCTTGCCGCCGGCGACCCCATCGCCCCCGCTAGCAACTGCGAGAACGTCCTCCCGTCTCCCGCCCCTCCTAGGGTTTCCGCTTTCCCCTCCGCTGGCCCAGGGGTGTCCGGCTTAGCCAGCCCCAGCGCTAGGGATTCCGTCGGAGTACTACTCCCGATAGTAGAAGGATCGGAATCAGCTGCGGCGAAGCTCTCCGCCGGTACCGGCGGAGGGGCGTTCGCCTCCACCATGGAGGAGAGGCGTGGGGAAGGGAATCAGGTCTCGGATTCAGGCGGAGCTCACTGCATCGTGGAAGCGATCTGATATAGAGAGGCGAGCATCGGAGGAGGGTTTCGATAGAGGAATGCTTTTTGACTGTTGTTGACCGGTGGTCGTTCTAGTTGGACGCCTTCACGCCGTTAAGGGAATATTCCAAGCTGGCGTTCCTACGGAGCTCCGAAACCCGACAATACGTCCGACTCCGAAGATTTTTGAGTATTATATTGCTTAACATTAGACCTGACACATCGGGTATGGAATAGTATGCGCAAAGAAGGATCCGACCCGTTAACGAATACATATGGGGGAGGAGTGAGGACGGTTGTAACGGACGGCGGGGACCGCCGTTTGTCGTTTCGAGTGGGGTTGGTTGACCTCCGTGCAGTGGATGCATGCGATATGTCGTCCTTCCCTTCAGACATGACTAATTTAATTAAGGTTTTTGTTTTTGTTTTTTTGCCAATAACACCCTATATAAAGTTAAATTTAGATGCAGTCTACCTTATTATTTGCATCCCACCCCCATCTATTATATTTTTATTGCAAAAGTTTACTAGGTTTATTTTTACCCAGAGAGAAACTCGCAAATCAATATTAATTTAATCATTATAACTTTGTATGGTTAATTTTGTTCTTAGGATAGAATTTAACAGTGACTAATGACAGATTTTTCTTGTAGTAAAAACGAATAAGAAAATAGATAGGAGACAAATACCAATAAGCAATAAGATATAGGGTTTTCTGCAATGAATTATAGCTATACGATAGAAGGAGTTTTGTAAGAAAATATTCAATTAATTATGCTTGTTAAGTTAACACTTTATTAGATCCATATTGGTGGAATGTTTTGTTATCCCCGTTTTAAATAGGTGGTCAAATGGACACTGGAATCAGGACAAGTTTACTCTAAAAGTTGTTCCCAATATAATTCTTTTGATTCCTCATAATGGCCGGCATATTTTTGGTCAAATGGTTCTCATCCTTTCCCTTTTTGTTTGTCGATTGGTGTCTCCTATAAATCGTATTTAATCCGCCAAACTTTGGCCTCTTCTGAGAAATGATCATTTGGTCAAACAGGCTTCATGATTATTAAGTGAAAAAGGCATTTGCCACTTTAATCCAAGATTAAAACTTCTAATAGAGATTTATTTGCGGATATAATCTCATGAGTAGGACTTGACACTACCCGTATAATCCTGATTTTAAAATTTAATAACTTTTAAAGTATAGGTTTGTCTCGCGACATAAATTATAACTAGCTTTTGGATACCCATTTAGATTTAGAATATATCTTCTTTTCTGTAAAGTAGTACAACGAATTCACATCTCGAGGCAAATTTTTGACCAGAAAAGTAGATCATCTCATGTCAAAGATTACATATAATAATACTCATCCTTCCCTTAATTATGAAATATGACTGGCAAACATGACATTAGCAGTAACATGTACAATTCAAACAGGGACAATTGGTGTTATAACACTCTTTTTATCCAGACTAGAGTGTAGAATAGTTCTTCTGAATGTCTGAATAAATCTGATCAAACTCAAATATCCAGATTTTTATATCATTGCTCGTGTCCATTGATCGAAAGCTAGACTACAGAACAATGAACTAAGAAACTGCATGTAGTAATAGTAAATGTCAATATCCAAGTGTTAAAACTACATGTAGTAAATGCTACTTCTGTTTGCAAACACAATGTTAACAAATTTTCACAATGCTAGTCATCCAACACCAAAACCATGGCATAGATGCACTTAGTTAAAGGAATTCACCATTCATAAGATTTTGGGCAACTTAACAAATCGATACATTTTCCCTTTCTTTTTAATACCTACCAAATGGGGTCAAGTATCACATCAGCTGGTAAACTTTAGCAGACAAACATAGAAACACCATACCTCTCTTTGAGGATGACCTCGTGATAGCTCTACCATGAACAACCAGTAGACATCAGCTCAGCACTTGCCTTGCCTGAAAAAACTACGCTAGATGCAGATATTTCTTGTTCTATTATCAGTCAGAGACAACCTATCAATGAAATCATGAGATATAAGTTCAAGACCAAAAGTATCTGAATGATTGCCTAATTTCATGACATGGATAGCCCAAGCAAAATGATTCCCAAACTTGACCTAAATTCCAACAATCATATTCTCAGGAAAGCAATAAACTTTGGGTCAGTTGCTCTTCAATGTGCCAAAAACAGCCCACCCAAAGCCAATCTTAAGCTACGAAGATGGAAAAGAGAAATAGTGCTATGAGTGATTGACTTCTTGGAAGAACTTCAAGGTTGTTCAAAAGACGAAGATTCATAAGATAACACAGAATGCAATACCAAAAGCCATATAAAACACATCATAAAGCATATACAATAGAAGGCCTTAAGCATGGACAGGCTAAGACAATAAAATCACTACGAACATCTGACATTAGTTCAAATTAATAAGTCTCAGAAACATAAAATTAAAATTTTATAGAACTTTTGATATATAAACTTCATCTGATGTGTAGCAAAATTACGAGTGAACATTCTGGGTTTTCAATCTCCAGCAATCATGAAAAATTGAATTAGAGAGAGAGAGCCCAAATGTTCTCCCCAGCCAGAAAAAGGGTAAAATACCAACTTTAGAGTATACTTTCCTTACAAATTACAGAAAATACACAACTGCCAATGTTAACTGCAGTTTAGCTCTCCTATGTTGTTCATAAAGATGAGCTACACAAGTTACAAATAAACTAGTTAGAGTCATGAATCACTAAACAAACATCTACAAGAACTCTCACTTACGTTGCATGTCAATATGTTCACATAATCTCCTGCTACTTAAACGAGAGAAAATATATTGGTATGAGGTTATATACTAACACATAAATACTGTCTGTAAGACTACCATCTTCTCCTTCATAGTTGAAAATCTTCAGCTGCTTAAGTATCTTGTTTTTCCGTTGACCATTGATGCATCTGGTCACTTGAGACAGACATGCAGAATCTGCCCAACAAGTAGGATGCTATTGTCCAATCTTCCTAATGCAGTTCCTAGGAGAGTATCAGAAAGATGGCAATTACCAAATAGAAATGAGCTCTGGAGGTGGATCGTGCACACACTAGAATATCAAATTCATCAATCTTCAATAAGAATATGATGCAAGTCCTAACAAAAATCAATAAACTCAAGGCCATAGCTTAACCCACGGTAATCTCAAACAATTTATTTTAGCTACACAGCCTGTCCTAATATGACCAAAACCGATGTCAAAATTCCAAGAGTTTGAGCCAATTCTTCAAAAGCAAAAAAAGCGCTAAAACTTCCATATGAGAACGTCAAGAAACAATCACTTGCTCTTCAACAATTGTGCAGTTTGTCAATGAGCATCATGCAGTTAGTTACAAAGGCAGAGTGATTGTAGCATCAACAGTTGCAAGAAACTTCCTGCACTTAGTTCTTAACATAAAACTCATCCTAAACCTTGCAAGCTATAATTAGACCTTCTGCACATGCATTCATGCAAGTAGATGTATATCCATCAGAAAAGAAAAAGGTTTCCAAAAACATAGCAATTCAAATAAGGTTGCTCTCTGCATCTTGATCTTGAGATGCCTTTAACAACCATTTGCATTAAATATAAGGGTGGATGGTAAGATTCTAAATAGTACTCAACAAAAGAATAACCTGACCCCACTGAAGATAGTAAATAGAACCTGGATCCAGGAAACTGGATTCTTACTCTTATCGGATCAGTTAGCGTCAAAGGATTCAAGTCAAGCCAAATTTTGGGTCCTCCAAAATGCTGAAACCTTGGAAAATAACCTGCATGAAATAAATTTAGCTTCTAATTCATTTTCTAACATGATTCAAGCAAATTTTGTTGTAATTTTAATTGCAAATGAATGAGAAGAAATTACCCTCGAAACTCGGTGTGAAATCTTCTCCCTCATCTCTTTATTCCACAATTTTGCATTTTTGGTCCCAAAGATATGGGTTCACGTTCAGGACCTTAAGTTCCAAACTATATGGCAGCACGAAGGAACTTTTTGTGCCAGTTCCTTGCCAGCAGGAAACAGATATATACGTATAAACGCAAGCACAAAACACACAAACACCCACCCCCACCAGCCTTGAAGCTTGGTGTGGAATCCCCTCTCGTCCTCTCTTCATTCCACAATTTTGCATTTTGGGTCGCAAAGATATGGGTTCAGGACCTTAATTTCCGACTGGACATACTTTATCTACAACACAGATAGTATGACTGAGCTTCCCAGGTGGAACCTACTTAAGACTTATGAGATATTGAAACAAACCCTTAGTGATATCCTAAGTATCTCACACTTCACAAATGTTTAATATATCTAACTATTTATTACAAGAAACTTAAGATGTATTTGTGCCTCAGCTTCTAAAGAACTGGTTGCATCTTTCAAAAGGACACTAGTCCATTGGCTAGGCTTAAGAAAGCATTCTCAAGATTTGTATGAATTATGTCCAATTGGTGCCATTATAACAAATTAACAAGATCTTACAACAACCATGTGCCCATTTTTCCTTCACGGAACAACACCCAGATATATTTCTTGAAGTGTGTTAAATCATGATGAAACAAAACCAATTGCTGCCATTATAACAAATTAACAAGATCTCAGAACAACCATATGTCAGTTTTCCCTTACCAAAACAACATCCAGATACATTTCGCAGAGTATGTTTAATCACGATGAAACAAAAATATTAATTACAAAACTAACGACATACAAATAAAAAACAATTCTAGGATAGTCAGATACATGACATGACATGACTAAGAGGTCAAGATAAAATTACCAAGTAGATGCATAAGATGGTCTAACTGGAAACAAATTAACTACATGATTTTTGCCTGACTGGAAATATGACAAGCTAAAAAATATAGTCAGGGGACTAGAAAAGGATATTCCTAGAAGCAGAACAATGAAAAGCTAAACGAGGTCGGAGACATGATTGACTCAGCAATAATAGACATGTATTAGTAAATCAAGCAATTTCGACAAACATATTTCACAAAACCAAATATTATTCCATTCTGTCAAAAAAATCATGTAATAATCCATACAAGCACTGAAGCACGTCTACTGGAAATACCACCACAATAGACTCTTGATTGGCTCTGTCTGCAACCCATGGCAATCCTTTTCTGTCAGAAATATCAAACTTTGTTTAATGTAAAGGGAGCAAGATGGCTCAAAAATTAAGAGTCAAGCCCTGCTCTGAAATAAAGAATCTTGAAAGCATACTGGAACCCTCGTGTGCTTGGTATACATATGCATTGCATGATGCGGTGCGCGATGGTGCAAACTCAAACCAAAAAGAATTCTCCTGGATGCAAATCCATCCTATCCTGCACCATATATTGTGATAAAACATGTCCTTTACATAACAAGGGTCCTTTCAAGGCTCCACATCAACATTGCTCCAGACCCTCTATAAACTAAAAAACTGCTGGACTGAAGCATCTGAGTATGTGTGTCAATATGCTATACTAACAACCTGTATCTACCTGCTCAGAGGTTCAAGTTGCACCTCCATTCTTCCAGCTGGATTAGGCTCTGGCTCAGAAAATGTTCTATTCGGTTGCAAGAGATCAACCGAGTCATCCTCTTCACTGTTTCCCAACACCCAGCTGCCATTGAAAGAGTGTCTATCCCTTTTCTTTCGATTCACCTCCAAGAACTCTAAGTACATTACTAAGAGTGCTGCTGCCAGGACCCATATAATCAATGCCCAAGTAAGCCCTTCAACATTTTCGCTATGATACCTATTTCCTAGATGTTTCATTCCGCTGAAGAGCGCCGCAACCCCAGCTATGATAGCACATCTCCCTGTGATAATGTGAAAATATTCCCAGAGGACCCGGTTTTTAGAAGCAACCTCTCCATTTGCTGGTTTTTTGGGCCGCAAATATGCATTAATAGGCTGAGCAAATGCCAACACTATAGCAGCGATACCAAATTTTACATGAACTGAGCTAAAATAGAAGCCTCGAAGTTCAGCAGCTGCAAATAGAACCCCAAGAAAGACAATAGCTACTCCGGAGTACTGCAAGTAGACATGTAACTGGTACCATCCATCACCTTTAACACGCTTTAAGTACCTCGCAGCCAAAATCCCTCCTGGAAGCAAGATACCCCAAGCAACAAACATCATAAACCCATGAACAGCGAGCACTGGACGCAAGTCCTGCTCAGCCTCTGCATAACCTCGCAATAGCAAAACCCGTACAGGACGGCCGCTTGTAGCAGAGTGCATGTTCCTCTCACTCAAATGGTCCTCTGACCATTTTGCACCCATCGCCCATATAACCTTTAGTGGCAATGTTCGATCAATAATGTTCTTACACTCTTTCCTTCCACTACAAGAAGGTGCTAGAGGACGAATAAACTCAAATGTGATGATGCCATTTTCAGATCTGCAACTCATAGAGGTTAAGTTCTCGGAGGTTAGATGCACACTCATTGCATCCTTGCCATCTATCCAATATGAGTTCACATGGCCTTTCCCACTATTGTCAATCCACCCGACGTATGCAAAGCTGTTCACCATTCCGCCTCCAAATCCAATAGCAAGATAGCCACTTTTCTTCTCAGCTCTAGCCGCAATGGATATAGAAGTATGAGAGAGGGTCCAGAACAAAGTTACCTGCTGGTCATCCAACATGACACTATTGTTGTACATGTCTGGGAGACCACCATCGACCACCTGAACCTTCCATCCCATCTTTTGCTCAAAAACGGACTGGTAATAAACTTGGTCGGGAGTGTTCCTCTCCGGCAACCATACCAACTCCTTAGGGCTTGCAGGAACTCCCTCATATTCCTGTCCACCGGCATAAATCACTTCTGACACATTCCTCATTGTTGCATTTCCGCCGATGGGATCAGATGTCATATAAAGAGCAACATCATGACCCGCTTGTATCGAGAATGTCACGCGCACCCCCCTCTCGACCCTTAGTAAAGGAGCCTCCTTCTTGTTGATGTACAGAACCTTTGAAGGGTTTGGCGGGTTCGGGTAGTGCACTGCTGGCCCTGAAGTCACAACCAAAGGGGTTTTTCCATCTGCAATGATAATATCCTGGTCTTCCTTGTCATCGGCATCCAGCGGGCCTAGACAGTCATCCACCTTCTCTGAGACATTCAGAGTGAGGTACCCATAAGACACTAGCCTCAGACCACCATGGTTCTGCGGAAGATAGTATGGCCGGAGAGTATCCGGGGGCCGAAGAAGCCCCAGCGCCCATAGCACCGTCATATTGACTGTTGCATTCACAGGCACATCATACTTCTCGTCCACTGAAACAAGCGGCCTCTGGTACCTAATGAACGAAACCCCATCCCGTCGATGCCCATAGAGCAATCTAGTATTGTTCACCAATCCAACCGGATCTGAGCCCTCGTAGATAGAATCCGGGCAGACCCCTTGCACCCTCCCATCTTTATTCAACAAGCACTCGCTATACTCAGTGATATAGTAATCCTCAGCAAAAGGGGCACCATCCTCCGTGAGCCCGGCAACAGCAACATCAGCACGGATCATCGATGGGGCCGACGACCCAGGCTGCGCCCAACCAAACGCCATGTAATACTGCGATCCCACAGCCGCTTCTAACCCGATCTCGATCGAATCCGACCCCGGGTACAGAGTCCACCGGAGCCGGTACCGAGGGGATAAAGTCCGGCAATTGTCGAACATAGTCGGCTCCCGCTTATAGCCGCGGGTTAGATCAACAAGCGGAGACGGCGACGGAGACGGGGCGAGATCGTCAACGGATTGGTTGAGAGTCTGGTTAGAAGAAAGGACAATATGACCGAAGTCGGAGCCCGTGGCGGGGTCCCAAACGGCGAGGACGGCGATCTCATCCCACGAATGGTTGGACAGCTTGATAACCTGAGTCACGTTCCGGTACACAGTCTGGTTGAGGGAGCGGTCCGAGACAGGGAACCCCTGGGTCAGGTTCGCCAAGCCGAGGCCTTGCGCGCCCCACCACCGCACGTCGCTGGATCCGGGGAGCAAGTCGAGTCCCCGAACCGAGAACGAGCAGCCGTCGAGCACGCGCACGACGCCCCGGAGCTGGTGCTGCACCATGGCCAGGTCCCCCTCGAACCCCGTCAAGCTGGTGTTCGACCCGCACCCCCCAGCGGCGACGGAGAGGATCGGGATCGAGAGGAGCGCCAGTAGAAGAGCCATTGGAGATCGGAGGACGGCCGTGGGTGCCAGCATCGGGGATCTAACAAAGGTTAGGGTTAGGGTTTGGTGGTGGGCATAGGCGGGCGGGAGGGAGGAAGGTAGAGAGAGGGAGGCAGTGGGAATATTCTGGTGAGGGGTTAGTTGGCTGGGTATGATTGGATGGTGGGCTTTGAAGAAGCTTCGCTTGGGTTTCACGGTTGGTTACTCAGGTAAAGGAGCAGCTGCTGCTACTTTTAATAGATCTATTTGGATGTTGGCAACTTGGCATTTAAGGATGGTAGACTGGTAGTAAGCTTTCATATGTTACTGGTTGTGATAATAATGATTAGTCCACTATTTAAATTTTCAAAAACTTGACTAAAATGATAAAGAAATATTTACATATAAAATTCACTGTATTTTTTATCTTATAATTTATGACCATTTTATTTTTTCGTTGCAAAATAGACCATTTGCGTGAGAAATAGGGATAATTATTTTTGAATCCTCCAAAACTTTTAAAATTACAAATGCACCCTTACAATCTTTGGCCTCAGGTATACACCCTTAAAAACATTGAAAAAATGTTAACCATGCCCATGAGAAACTTCTCGGCGAATAAATAGGGAATATTCCTAACGTTGTTAACGACATCATGGCAAAAGTCATTTATGTAGGGTTACATTTGTAATTAAATAACTTTACATGAGGGTACATTTGTACTTAAGTAACCTTGTATAGTTTATTAAGTAAACTTTTCTATGCGTGATTAGATTTATACTTAGATGGATAGACGAACTTAAACGGCGGAGTATATTTAATATTTTTTTAATATTTTCAGGGATACATACATGAGGCTAAAGAATGTAGAGGTATATTTATAATTTAAAAAAATTTAGGAGATTCAAAAGTAATTATCCCTAAGAAATAATTATATGCCAAGTATCTCAAGACTTATAGGTAAGGATTGCTAACCAAAATGACTTCTGTAATGAAAACATGATACAACCCTAAATTGTAAAATAAAAAATAAACTACATTCAATATGCAATGTTTTCAAATGATAAAATTAGCTTTTTTTCTTTTCTCTTTTAAAGGTTATTTACATATGTACCCCTGAAAACTTACTAAATTACATTTTTACATATATCTATATATATATCCATATATTCTCTTATATTACATATAAATACCACCGTAAACATTAAGAAATCCAAACCATACCCATCCGTTCTTACACTGTTAAAAATATCCTATAAAATAATCATTTTGCCCTTATCATATCTTGAATTAAATCCTAATAAACATGAATAAAGGACTGAATTTTTTTTATTGGGAATGAGAATTCCCACCGAAGTCATATCTTTCGAACAACACTATTAGTCCGGCGTGTAAACGACCGGCGGGATGAGAGTTCAATTGGAGCAGATTTAGGTAGACTTTGTTAATAAAATTTGAATTTTCGCTGATAATGAACTGGATTTTTTAATTCGCAAGGAAAATTCCTTCGTGAGTTATATCTTCCAAAGAACGCGCTATTAGGCGCTCAACCGGCCGGCGGGATGACCGGATGAGAGTCCAATTGGAGAAGATTTGATTGATTCTTTTAATTAGATTTGACCCTTTTTTATTAATTATATTGTTTATCTTGTCCTAGGAGGCAAATGCCCTCCATTTAAATTTTCATAAATTTGACCCTTTTTTATTTTTCCTTTTTTTTTGTCCAGTTTAGAGTTGAGTTCCTTGCTTGAAATGATAACGAGCTAATAAGAAACTGATTTTTCTTTAATTGAAAGGGAAAGTTCTTTAATTGGAGAAAATTATCAAATAAGGTGTGCAATAATTTTGATATAGACCGTGTCATATCTATCAGACAACAATATTAGGCGTTCAAACTTCAAACGACAGGTAGGATGAGAGTTCAATTGGAGAAGATTTGAGTTGATTTTTTTAATTAACTCTTTGTTTTTAGTATAAGAAAAATTGGGGATTTCTGAGAATAAATTGTGATGGCATGTTTCGTTCGCCCATTCTAACTGAAATGAAATGCTTTTTTTCCGTTCCGAAGAGGCATTTTATTGTTTGGTTTGTCAAATTCTGGTCGAAATGGAATGGAATGCCCCATTCCTTCCGGATAAAGAATGGCACATTCCTCCCACCCCGGAATTGATCCATTTCATTCAGGCCTAAATGAGGAATGAGATGTTTAATGACATAATTACCATTATGTAATCGATCTGAACCATTGAATTAATCATCTTGATTCTTGGATAAATTAAATCACCACCGTTGGATTATAGTTAGATGAATCATCTTGATTCTTGGATGAATTAAATCGCCACCGTTGGATTATAGTTAGATTAATATTCTATCTTCTCATTTGTATGTTACTTTCCATAAGGTATGTTGGGGTGCTACTAGACTCGAAAATTTTAAACATAAAAAAAAGAAGAAAAAAAAAAGAGAAAAACAAAACCAAACTATACAAATTGAAGATCCGATGCACACACATATTTTTATAACATATGTTTAAATATACTATATATACATATTTTACGTGTATATAAATATAAATTGTGGCATGGGGGCCACTAGTAGATATATATACTTAAATATGTATATATTAAGTGTTGTATACATCAAAGATAGCATGATCATTTACAAATTATTCTCATTTCATTTTCATATTCATTAGTGTATACCAAACATATGAGACCATCATTCCCATTCACATTCCGTGTTCAACCAAACACAAATCATCATTAATCAATTTCTCAGTCTATTCCATTCCTGATCCCATTCCATCTCATTTCTTATTCCATTCCTCACCGTGAACTAAACGTTTCCCAGAGTTTTGACATCCGAGAGAACTTTGATTTTATGGAGGGAAAAAAAGCAATGTGGACCTTACATCTTAGAATTGGGTTAATAGTATAAAATCCTTTAAACAGATACTAAATACTAAAAATATCGCAAACTTTCCTAAATTTCTGAAAATATCATAAAACCTTCCCGAAGATAATAAGGTCAATTCACAAACTTTCTCAAATTACTTTAATACAAATATATAGACAACAAGTAAACTATCTTAGCTACGGCCTCAATTCATCAAAAAAAAGTAAACTATCTTAGCTATAATGGATATGCTTATGTATTTTTTGAACTTTTGTACTAATGCTCAAGGACAATCAACTTATAATCTAGTCATACATTTTTATCATGATGAAAAGTCTCTTAATGGGACAAAAATGATTATATCAAGAGATTTTATAATATTGTCATTATTTAGAGGGTTTTATAATATTAAGTATCTTTTTGAGGTTTTGTGATTTTTTTTTGCTTACGCAATTGTTTTCGTATCTGTTGCATTAAGAAATTTTAAGTATCTATTGCATTCCCGCCACCACGTGGCTGGATTTGGTTGGTCAGCTAGAGGGGACCTGGACGAGCTCTTTTGCTGACTCTTTCATCATTATTGAAGACTCCATGTAGTGAGTGTTTGGCGGTGGAGGCCTGGAGCGAGTGAGCGACTGGGTTTGGGTGAACAGTTTCGAATGGATAACAATCGCTCCGAAGATCCAAAATCACCTCCAGGTTCGAATTTTTCCTCCAAAATCTGTTTTTGTGGAGGATTTTTGGTGACCCATTTGAGTAACTTAGCGATTCTGTGTATTTTCTAGTTTTTTTTTTTTTTTTTTGTGTTAAGCAATGAGTTCTGAGAAAAGTTGCGACTTCTATAGAAAATTAGGAGTCATTGGTTTGCTTGGTTGATGAGAAAGTGTATAGGAAGAATCTGATTGATCCCGATTATGTTGTTTTCAGTGGTTTGGATGACATTTTTGAGGAATCCTTGCCTCTCTTCTTTCTCATTTCTTGTCTTCAAGAGAGGCGAGTCTTACTTCTTGTAGCCATTTTGTGTGTTTGTGGAAAAGGATGCTTCTTGGGAGACAATGCCAAGTGATCGTTTCTTCGGTTGATAGATTCTTTTGTTTTTGGTAGTCTGGTGCATCTTGTTAAGAATTCTGGTGATATCTTCCACTTTGAATCTTTTCTTATTCATGTGAGCTTAGTTTAGCAAACCCATGTTGAGCCTTTCAATTCACATATTTTCGAATAAACTTGATAAATATAGGATTATCCTTTTTTGAGTAATTCATCCTTCTCTTCTCTCTTCTTGGATTTCTAAGAGTGACTGTAAAATTGTTCTTGCAAACATCATGTAACTTTCCAAAAAAGATGAAAGTTTAGGGGACAAGTGGATGGGATTGGTTTATTTGGAGTATGGGTTCTCTGTTTTGTGGTAGTCCAAAAACATCTTTATAGTTCTTCACCAAGTGCATTATGCATATACTTTCATCCGTGATCAAAGCAACTCTTAGCAAACTCTGATTTTTTTTATTTTTGTTATGACGAAAAATTCACATGGATCCTATGATGCCTAACTATTAAGACATCTCATTCCTGTTTGGAACTAAGTTGTGTCATCTTTCATTAAAGCTTTTAGGTGCTTTCATTTTCTCAATCTTTTGCTCTTAGATCAATCCAGTGATGTAAGTTCATTTGGGCAAGAAAATGGACAATATTATGGCTACAGTCTACTGAGTTACTCTACAATACTACGTAACTGATCATCACCGACTGTCTTTTCTGTTAGCATATCTCAATCTGCACCAATATTTATACCTTTGAGAAAAGCGTATCTAAGAAATCTAGTGCTATAATGATGAGTAATTCTCACTAATGGGGGCTTCTTGAATAAAATCATCGTTTTAGTGCTTTCAATTATGATTTTCTATGGGAAATATAAGGTAGGAAAAAATGCATTGTATATCCATTCTCAGAACATGTGTTTCTGTAGTTACAATCCCAATCTTCCCATGAGCTAAAGTTTGAAAAGGCCATGCATTTGATTTGGTACTTTTATATCACCACATATTTTCTTCAGCCTTGTCATATTTCTGTAATGTACCATGGTTTTCTTACAAATGATTGCCAAGGATGGCTAGACAATCCATGTTAATACTTCCAGATTAAGTACTGAACTGACTGCAATTCTCATGTGCAGCAAAGATCAAAGGGATTGAATTCATTGCCAATTCACATATGCTTCTTTATGAGTTTTTGGCTATTCTCAATGCTTTGACTTTCTAAATAAACACTTATTGTATCTAACTTAGGAGCTGCCATAGAGACATCAGGGTCGATTTTGTCAAAGCTGCAGAACAAATTAGCTGAGTTTATTAACTTGGCTCAGGAAACGTACCGAGAAAAGTCATTGTCTTATTGGCTCTTACTAATTCTAAGCAGCAGTGCTATGCTGATAGCATTTCCTGCTTCAAGTCTCCTGTCTCGGCTCTACTATTCTGATGGTGGCACCAGCAAATGGATTCTTTCGTGGTCAGCTGTTGCAGGATGGCCTCTAACTGCATTCTGCTTGATACCTATATACTCCTTTTGTAACATCTCACCCACACCTCTCACCCTTAAGCTCATCCTTTGGTACATTGTATTGGGTTTCCTCAGCGCTGCTGACAACCTTATGTTTGCTTGGGCTTATGCTTATCTTCCAGCATCTACTGCTTCGCTTCTCGCGTCATCCTCACTTGTGTTCTGTGCTCTATTTGGATATTTTATCGTGAAAAACAAGCTCTACCTATCTTCCATAAACGCCATTGTCCTCATCACTGCTGGTGCAGTCATCATAGCGTTGGATTCAGCATCAGACAGATATCCAGGCATCACTAGCACACAATACACCTTGGGGTTCATTTGGGACATCCTAGGATCCGCTCTTCATGGTCTCATCTTTGCACTCTCTGAACTAGTCTTTGTGAAGATCCTTGGCAGAAGATCTTTTCATGTTGTGTTGGAGCAGCAGGCTATGGTTTCATTCTTTGGGTTTGTGTTCACGACAGTTGGGCTTATTGTGAATAAGGATTTCCAGACAATGAGGTCAGAAGCAAGAAGCTTCAAGCATGGGGAAACAGCATACGCCATGGTTCTTACTTGGTCTGCCATCACCTTCCAGCTAGGAGTTTTAGGGGGTACTGCTGTTCTCTTTCTCTCTTCAACTGTGCTAGCTGGTGTTCTTAATGCAGTCAGGGTGCCACTTACCAGCATTGCAGCCGTTATCTTTTTTCATGATCCCATGAGTGGTTTTAAGATCCTCTCATTAATCCTTACTGTTTGGGGATTTGGGTCTTACATGGTTGGCTATTCACCATCAAGTAAAGCTTCCTAGAACCAGACTTGTGAAGCTCTCAAATTCAACAAAACTATGCAAATTCGCGCAAACTGCTCTAGATTGCCTTTTCTAAATAAGCTTCCCTAAATCACTTCAGATAGTCCGAAGGACTCCAAAAAGGCCATTTCATCTTGATTTTGCACATCAAGTGTATTTATCACACTGTTATTGGCGGGGATTCAAATATCATAGACGCGAATCTCTTCTGACAATCACTGCAGTAAAGAGTGAGAATTTTGATGGTGAACAGGCCTTGTTATTCCTGAAAGGTTGACAAAAACAAAAGGGTGTCTGATCACAATAGGCAACCACCCTGCTATTGTCGTATGATACTTTGTATTGCTCTCGCAGTAAAGCTTTGTATCTTTCGTCATAATTGCTCCTGAAATGTATATTATTCTTGTGAAATAGTCGACAAAATTTCTTATGAATAAAAACAATACTATTCTGAAGAAATTTGAGCTGCACTTCCTGTTCAAAAGTTTTAAAGTACTATGTTCCCTTCCACATTTCTGTGTTTTCTCCTCCTAAAAGATCACAAACACCATGATTTGATTGTTATTTTAGATCTCGCTCTCGATTTGGAGGGGATCCAGGAAGAAACATATATTTGACCCAACCTTGGATCACCTGACGAACGTTAAATGCATATACGTGTACAGGGATGGAGTTGGAGGCCTGTAGCATTAGATGATCAAGAATATGAAGCAGATATTCCTGCCATCAATCTTTTACTATGTTAGGAGTTCTACAACTTTAAAATGGATCAGGCATGTTGTCTGGATATTCATCAGTTCATGCTGAAATAGACATGATTTCATCTCATTATCATTTGAAAAAGAACCAAATTTCTGATGCATCATGAATACTGCCAGTCCAATCTGACTCAAGGAGAAACATAATAAAAACAATTCTTTACTTGCAAATGCTGTCTGAAAATCTGACATTACTATAACTTTTACCTTGAAAAGTTGAACCTAAACTTACATGGTGACATTAGTCAAAAAAAATAGGCGGCTCTATTAGGCTCTGCCTCAACAATGAAAAAATGCTATCAGAAACAACAAAGACAATCAATGAAGACGACGAAGGAGGTATTCGACTTCAACAACTTTGGTGAGGGGAATAACCCACTCTGCATACAGGCGATAAATCACTTTCGGGTCAATCTTTTGCTTGGGCTGTCCATCTGTACTAGTTGCGTTGTCGCTCAGGGCGACATCCTGCCCGAACACCAGAGCTTTCTTCTCTACCCTTCTCTTTACCATTTCTTCGACGCTCTCAAATGTCAACAGTTTCATCAAAGTGTCCCTGTCCTGCATTAAACAAGATATGAGCAACAAGTAAACCGGCGATCATTTTAAAAAAAAAAAAATTAAATAAGAATCTGCCAAGCAGAGGTCAAAAGAAACATGAGGGGAAGCACTTGGTGTTTACAAATCATCTCATGTCTGTGAACACAGTTTTAACAGATCCATTAAACCTGAACAATGCTTCTAAGCAGTTCTACATATACTGTAAAATGTTACGCAAAAGTGTGGACCTTAGCACGTATTGCAGGAGTATAATCCTGAGGGGCATCTCTGAACTTAACTTCTGCTACAAACCTGCCATAGTGGATCCTTCTAGAGATGACCTGTAAGAAAAAAGTAATTTTCAGGACCAACCAAAGATGAATAGTGAAAAAAGCTCTGGCTTCTTTTATCTTCAAACCTGCAGGCAACTGCGATCTAATGCTGCTGTTGTTGCGTAGTTGCCATCATCACCCTGGGTGGTGAACAAAGGAAGCAGGTCTGTGAAATATATATCCCATATCTTTTTACTCTCATTAACAGATGCAGCTGGTGGATATAACACCTGCAATACAAATATACTAAGATTCCATGGATTCACATACGCAAAGAATGAGTTGCAACAGGAGTACTCACCTGTGGGAAGTTGTATGGAGGTACAAGTGATAACGGGAGATCCTCCGGGAAGAAGGGAACCTCTTCTGGGTTTTGGTATCGTCCAGCCTGCAAAATGTCGAGCATGTTTCAGACATTTGTAGTTATCTTAGCAAGATGATGGAAGGTTAATGCCAAAGAAAAATGGTGAAGAGAGTAATAAAACCACGCATTAAGATGTCCATCATGATACGTTGTCTAGCCTAACGTTAAATAGTCACTGGCAACATATACACGAGAGGAATTTAACAAGAACAGACCTCATATCTATCTAAAATCAGATTAAAGGGAAGCCAGATAAAGACAAGAACAAGATAACAAAGAACCCAGCTCGGCTCCAAAAATTCACATATCCCTCATAAAAAAAATCCAACAAGAGATCATTCATCCACTTCAAATAGAACTTCACTGTAGTAAAAGGGGAAGAAGGCCAACACCAATTTGATAAAAATGGCCAAAGAACAACAACAAAACAGAGCAAAGATCCCACCTTGGCAGCAATCAACCCTCAAAAAGAACTCTTTTTGAAACCTCCTCATTACCAAAAAGAGACGAACAACCATCACCCATTGGGGAAAAAAAGGCCAAACAACAAGAAACAAGACCCAAGTTCTCACCTTGGCGTCGATGCCCTCGGCATCCCTCAAGAACACCTCGGTAATTGAACGACCTCCAAAATCCCCTTTATAGCAAGGCACATACGCCGGCGAGTTGTAGGGAAGCCTGGCCCTCTCAATCAGCGCGAACACGATGGAATCCTCCTGCCGAATTAGTTCGTTTCGAATCGAATCCAGAGTGAACGCCATGGAGGCATCCATAGAACTCTCCTCCAGAACTCTACAATTAGACAAAGATAGCAATAAGGAGCAGAGGCAGAGGAAGAGAAGAACAATGGCAGAAGCCATCTAGAGAGAGAGAGAGAGAGAGAGAGTGGAAAAGAAGGGAGATTTAAATACTTGGTGGGCTTCTCCATGGAAGCCATGGCTTTGACTTGGTAGAAGGATTTGGAGGGTTGAAGAGTTTGAAGGCAAGAAGGTGAAGGTGTTCTTGGTGGCTGCTCTTGGATGGAAAAGTTCCTTGAGTTGTGAATGCATTGAATAATAGGCATTGTCCTCAAAAGGAAGCTTCTTTTATGCTTCATGCCTGACATACCTTCATTGCATGTGTGGTAATAATAATGTTATTTCAAATTCTTTTGAATGGAGGATAAAAAAGTTCTCCTTTTTTTTTACTCTTTTTTTTGGGGCAAATATTAGGATTTTGCTACAGGCAAGGACCTTGCAAGGAGCTTGCAAGGATCTTGCCACGTGGCCCAATCAGCGGGCGCCACGTGGCACTCCCCAAACGGCATAATAGGCAGGCGGGGAGAGAGATTGGGCGGGCATTTTGATTTTTCATTTCTCTCCCTCTCTCCTCGGCGCAGCGGCGATCTCCCTCTCTCTCCCCGGACCCCGACCTGCCGTCCCTCTCTCTCCGACGGCGTCGCCGGCTCCGGCTCCTCCTCCGGCATCGTCCGCGCGCAAGATACGGTATGTTGTAAAATCCCTAAACCCCTCCCCGACCTCTCGTCCCTCTCTCTCTCCGGCGCGGCGATCTCTCTCTCCTTCCCTCCCCCCACCGCCCCCCTCCTCGTCCTCTCGTCACTCTCTCTCCCCGGCGCCGGCGTCAGCAACCCCCAAACGCACGATAAAGGCCTTTTTTTTTGACGGTCTCTCGATGGTAGGCGGTAGGGTTTCAAAACGAGGGAGAAAAGGAGGTGCCGACCTCTCTCTCTCTCTCATTCTCTCTCATTCTCTCCCTCTCTCTTCCCACCGCCCCCCTCCCCCGACGCCCCCGACCATCCCGGCCACCTCTCAGCCCAAAATCCAGCGCCTTGCATTCTCTCTCTCTCTCCCTCCCTCCCCCTACCGCCCCCATCCCCAACCTCTCGTCCCTCTCTCTCCCCGAGTCACGTAGCTTGGTTTGAAGGTCCTCTTTTGGGAGTAGACCATTGTCACCTTCCATGGAATATCTAGCTTAGGTCATGACACAATTCGCACCATGCTAGCGGAATCTTTAGATCCTTCCTACAAGGTCACCAGTTAAGCACCGATTTAAAGTTTCCTTGGGGCATTCCAATTGAAATTTGGACTGTTATTGATATTGAGTTTGGAAATCCAACTGGTATGCTGCACATGTCTGTTTTGATTTATGTACCCTTTTTTTTTTTTTGCAATTTGGTCTTAGCAATATGTCGATATTGGTGATGTCACAGATGGCCAGTTGGAGAAATTAAAAGTTGACCAGTGCAAGGTTTACTTGAGAAAGCATGGGCTGAGACTTACAGGCAACAAAGACACTCTTATTGGGCGCATTAGAGAGCACCTTGAGTATGTTCTTGTTTTTTTTTACCTAATTTTCTGTATTGAGTATGTCCTTGCATCATTCTGTTCCACCATCAGCGCTTCATATGTTCACTTCTTGACAAAAAAACTCCTGCCTTATGAGTTAGTTGTTAAACATGTCTTTGAGCTGGTTCATCTGCCAGACCATGGAATCATTACACAACTATGTAAAACCAAGCAAATTTTTCTTGGCCATTATCCGTCTTAGTTTTTATTTTTGCGTGAATGCTTGAATTTCAGGGTAATAGATGGACTTGGGGAGAAGAAATACCCTTTATCTAGTTTCGTACTAAACTGCAAAGGTAAACTCTTACTTATATTCCAACTGTGTCATTAGACAAAATAGTCATCTCTGCTTTCAAGATTGAGTGTTAATATATTTTGTATGGTAGCATTTCTTAGCTTCCTGGTATTAGTAATCAATTTTTAACATATATTTCACCTGTTCCTGCTACAATCGCCTATATGATTTGCACTGTAAGTTATAATAACTGCTTCAATTTGATCAAAATCATGGGGAACATTAAATGATTTAAAGCAACATATTAGTGGATTTTCCTTCAAGAATAACTAATATGTGACATTAGTACTTCTCTTATTGTTGATGTTTAAAATAAACTGCTTTTTGTTTCTTCTCTGATAGATTATGGTTGTTTATAGGTAGCATTTCTTGCCTATCTGATTTGAGTAATCAATTTTTAGCCATATAATCTTGATCTATTGCTGCTACAATCAGCACTTAAAACTGGTTTCACGGTGAATTGTACATTTCCGCTTCCATTTGATCAGAAGCACAGGGAACATCATGATCCAAAGAAGCATATCAGTATAGAAGTTGCTTATGACAATATTTGACAGTTTCTTTGATACAGGCACCTTAAGCCCACTATTTTTCTATTTACTTTGTTTGTCAGGTTGGACAAATTTCTCATAACTAGTTAGCTTATCTATATAAGTTGCTTATGACAATATTTTAAATGAATGGCACTGATCATATGCTTTGATACTCTGATTTATTAGACTGCTGCATATTTCTTTGGTGTGTACATCATTAATATGATTTTATGGAGGTGTCTATTGCTCTTTGATTGAGACCACTTACAGGATGTGGATTATGATTTTTAAACATAATATTCTTTTGCTATTGTTTTATTCTTTCCAACTGTTACCAAATTGAACCCTGATTTCCTGTCATGAGTAGAGTATAGGATAGCTTGTTAATATCATTAGACTTGAGCCTCCTTTTTAAACCAAGAACAATAAAGTGAAATTGAAACTGCTAATCTGAAGCACAACATCATGAAAAATGATCTGAGAAAACAAGTAAGAAAAGTGGTTCTGTTTATGCTTTAATTGCAATTTCTATATATTGATATATGATTAGTGATATAAGTTTATATTTGAACAACAATAGCTGAGACTGAAACATGCAACTAGATATTACTATTTTCTTGCCACAAGGAAATCTATAGTGTCTACCTTGAACGCTACTACTTTTTACTTGGGGCATCTATGATAGCTTTTGTGAAGCTTTATCTTTTACCTTGAACCAGTTATTGCAACTCTTTTGAGAGAGGTTCTCAAAGCTCTTGTTTGTCTTCATGGTCATGGACATATACACAGAGATGTCAAGGTGTGAGATTTTGATCTTTAACTGCCACCATACAACATTTTCTAACTGGTTACTATCCTTTATTGAGCATAATTGATGCTCACTAAGGTTTAGATCCTGTCTATATTCTAGACATTAGAGTTTTACTTGATAGCCTAGTTGAGAAACATTCAGAGGAGAAAAAGCTCATGTAATCCAAATGACTAGAATAAGAAGCAAATCAATTTTCACAAAGGCCATTGTTAGATGACAAAAGCTTCTTGAAAGTGTTATATCTTTGCTGCTCCTTGTTATGTAAGATAATCCTCTTCATTCCTTATCTTTCTATGTATGATTTTACCTACTCGTCTGTCTATCTATGTAGATCTCTGTATGTTTGTACACATGCTTACTTAGTTGTACCTATGTATTCGTTAGTTTGTGAAAGAACATGTTTTAGTAAATGTTCTTTTTGCTACTGATGAAAAATTTTCAATTTGCAAATACTTCTGATGGAAGAGTATGTTTATGTTCATAATTATTCGTGACATTTTGTTCTAGTATGAGCCTCTATTATTTACCATTTAAAATGAAGGCTTGAAAAGGAGAATGGAAGCAGTAAAGGCATTTGCAGAGCTTGTTATGACAGATGGTGTAGCCGTATTGGTCACTTAATTAGGAAGAAGAATGTGCAAATTTGTGCAGATAGGATGCTCCCTCAGGAATGTAGGATGCAAAATATGCATGTATAGTGGGTTTGCGTTTCATGTGTCTATATGCGGTACTTACTGTCTGATTGAGAATTGAACTTGGTTTTGTCTTGTTAACCATCTGCCTTTTGATCTTTTTGTTTTATGTGTGATTTATCCATGTAGTTGACAATAATTTGCTCTCTAGGTGTTGCTTATGAGCTTGCAAAATGCACCACCAGGTCTTGATTACGAAAGAGAAAAAAGATTTTCAAAGGTTCGTGTTCTTTATATCCTCTATTTGGCAAAGCGAAAAAAAAAACAATTTACATTGGTTGAAAGTGGTCCATTTTGTAGTCCTTTAAAGAGATGGTGGCTGCTTGCTTGGTAAAGGATCCAAAGAAGCGTCCCACATCAGATAAGCTTTCAAAACATCCTGTGGAAAAGAACAAGAGCTACACAGGATTACTTCGATTCACATTCTTTTGCTGTCTAATATCTTTCAACATGCAGATTGAGGTACTTATCATGATGCTAGACAAAAATAGGACAAGAGATGGTGGCTGCTTGCTTGGTAAAGGATCCAAAGAAGCGTCCCACATCAGATAAGCTTTTAAAACATCCTATGGAAAAGAACAAGAGCTGCACAGGATTACCTCGATTCACATTCTTTTGCTGTCTAATATCTTTCAACATGCAGATTGAGGTACTTTGGAGTACAGGACAGAAACCATTGCCTGCACTTCATCCTCTCCTCATCAAAGGAAGGAATCTTTACCGCCTTAAGACTATGAGGCAGGTATTATCTGTTTGTGTTCTGCCTCAACCTGTTTCTTTGTTCTTTGGAAATTTGTCTGTTTTAGAAAATCTTGAAGGCTTAGTTAAGAGGGGATCCTTGACTCAGGATCCAATGATTTGCACTGTAAGTTATAATAACTGCTTCCATTTGATCAAAATCATGGGGAACATTAAATGATTTAAAGCAGCATATTAGTAGATTTTCCTTCAAGAATAACTAATATGTGACATTAGTACTTCTCTTATTGTTGATGTTTAAAATAAACTGCTTTTTGTTTCTTCTCTGATAGATTATGGTTGTTTATAGGTAGCATTTCTTGCAGAGAACTGGTAGCTAGATAAAGTTTGCCATTTAATGCAGAGAACTGCCTTTTTGTCTGTGTATAAAGCTCAATAACAATATTGTCAAATTGCTTCTGGCTTTTTCCCCAGCAATTTTTCCTCATCTTTGGCAACGTAATGAGATTTAATTTTTGGTGACAGGCGCAGATAAGGCAACAAGGAGATTTTGAGTCCCTCCATCGGGACATGATGGTTGGTTTTGGAAAATGGGGGTTTGACCCCATGGATCTTGAAAACCCCTTCCTGCAGAACGAAGGCTCGATCCATCTGTGGCATGGTGCTGAGGATTTGATCGTGCCGGTGATACTCTCACGTTACATCAGTGACAAGCTCCCTTGGATCCGATATCATGAGTTACCACATGCTGGTCACTTGTTCCCATTTGCGGACGGCATGAGTGATGCTATTGTCAAGGCACTCCTGACTGGAGAATCGGAGATCAGTAGCCTGTAGTTCTAGTCTTCCTGCCTTTCTTCAGTCCAGGACTTCTCTTTTTATTTTGTTTTGCTATTTATTCTATTAGAGTAGTTGTTAAAGGATGGATTTCAATGTAGTATTCTGGATACAAACTTCACCCAGGAAAGTGGTCGTATACGATGGATGTTCGTTCTTTGTGTCTAACTTTCAAGAGGAAAAATTTATGTATAGATATTGATAAAAAACTATGAAGGCTCACACGTTTAAAATTTGAGCCACTAAGAAAAGCTCACCAACAACCTTTAGAATAAGTTCACATCCTATAATCTGTGGAAAAGGAAAAAATCCATGTTTACCCTTTGTATCTATTGTGAGAAAACGAAAGAAAACTTTGGACTGGATATGAGAGAAATTTGTTACGAAGGATGTTAGGAAAAACAAACCATGGTTTCAAATAGCTTCATTAGGACAACTTTATAATTTGGGTCTAGTTTGAGGGCAACAAGATGGATAAATTGAACTTTAATACGCTGTAAGTTTAAACTCTGAAAAATGGGAGAATGGAAGAGGTAAGAAGGACGAGTTTTAGGAAATACATTAGTAAAGAACATTTCAAGTACAAAATTTTCTGGAAGGCATAAGATACATTAGGAAGAATACAAATTATGAGGAAAGAAACCCTGCTTCAGAGAAATGATGCCAGCACTGATCAAAATTTAGTGTGCCTCTAATTTTCCCGAGTAGATCGAGGTCCAGAATAACTTATTCAGTTGACTTATTGCAACAGAACCTACAAGGCGCACTTTGAGTGTTAAGATCATCATCACTCTTAAACAACTCGCTATGGAAGACCAGTCTCAGAGCTGATAAGAGCTTCAGCTTCATCGGCGACCAACATTGGACCTCTTCCAGATCTGGTGCAGATGAAGTAGCTGACATCCCCAGCAAATTTTTGAGATGGATACTTGTCCTTGATTTCAGGAGGTGGCTGCAGGGCTTTGACATCTTCCATGGATTGGAGACCAGCTTCATGTAGTATTGATTTATCGCCCAAAACATAGCTAAACAGAAAAGGAATAAAGTTGGACCAAAATTGAATATGTCCATTTAATAGCAGCCAATTCTACATAGTTATGGCTATACCTGGCCAACTCATTATCCGGTGGTGGAGGAAAGGTAAAGAGTAACCTTTGAAGCAGAAGACTCGCAATTTTCCGGTTGGGTGCAATCATAACAGCATTGGGTCCCGCATCAAATGTATAAGCAACCTATGATGCACCAGTCATAAGGCTAAAGCACTCAAAACTATTAAGGAGAGATAATCGCAAGGAGAGTTTGTCATACACTAAAAAAATCAGCAAATATGACTTTATAATATGTCTTTTGACTTCTAAATTACACTTGGAATCTACACAAGCTGAATCAAATACTCTCCATTTTTCATTCTAATATCCTTTCTTTGTGCCTAGTAACTTGCCCTATTTCATTTATTCAGCATTTTAGTATTTCCTCTTTCTCTTAATTGAGATAAGTGAAGTTTTAGAAAGTAGCAGTATCTTCCACTACCAGTGCCTATCTTACCCCATAAGCATGGGAATGTGCTTCTCTCTAAGAAATTCACTGCTAGGTTATAAGGCATGTATGGTTGTCAAGTTATATAATAGGCGACTTTAGTTATTATATTGGACATCTAGTACAAGTACAAGTACAAGCCGAGGAATATATATCCATATAACCTGTGTATATACAAACCATCACAGATCGCTTAGATGCAGTACACGCTTTGACTAAAGGAGGTCACTAGTATGCAGTGTGCCTAGTGTGATGCAAAAAAATTTTAAGTGATATTTTCAGCCTAAATTCTACAGAGGTATGGATCATTTGGGATACTTAAATGTCAACAATTGGCAGACACAAGAAGCCATCGAAGGGAAAGAATAGAGGAAAACAGAGCATATTTACACAAAAACACAAACACAAATAAGTTGTAATTTGTATCATCCCGCAACAAATACTCCATCATCTCACAATTCTAGTACCACATGGTGGACCTGTTGCACTTCTAGATGCCACATTGAACCTGGAGTTGTAGGTAAAACAAGAGGAAGAGAACAACTATGAGAAATAGGAGGAAGCAACAAAATGGGAGTAAAGAGTTATGTATATAGAACCACCCTTGACTGAATCAGAGTGATAGGCAAACAATAAGTACCATCAGTGTTTCCCATGCTTAGAGTCCCAAAATTATTATCATTTAATCATATAAGAAGCCAATGCAAACTTACTCAGGATGTTATCTCAATTGCTTTGCTTGAGTTCAAAATTTTATCACTTAGTCATATAACTTGAATCGCTAAGAGCGAATTATAACATACGAGATGTGAAAAACACAAAAAAATAGGAGTGATTCCTCCACCAATATATGATTCCAATTACCAGTATTGTGCTAATACTCTTTACTTTGTCAAAGATAAAAGGCTCATACTGAAATAATTGCTTTCCGATAGGACTTCTTTACCTCCCATTCAATACCAGCACTCAACTTAGAATCCTAAGATTTTCTTGAACTGGATGTATGAGGTCATTTGCTGCTTGTGATGCCATTTAATGTAAAAGGACACAGAAAAAATAATAATGCAATTCAAACAACACAAAGAGATGGCAAACAGGATTTGAGATCTTTATAAGTGGTCAAAAAGCTTATTTTACATCTCAACTAAAACTTGCCTGCAGTAGTGTGAAAGAGGAAACACAGAAGAAAGCAAGAAAACAAAAAAGAAAAGAAAGGAGTACCTTGGAAGAATCACCTGGTACATGAGTTTGGGATGTTTTGTTCCTGTCTGAATCAGGATTCGATGCCAAATCAAGGTCAGCTCCAATGGATCTACTATCATCGACAAAGGCCATGTCAACCGTCGAAGGCAGGTTGGGGACTAAACTAAGCTGCCACATTTAAACAAAAAAAATATATCATTTAACCTTTAAGAAAGAAATCTAGATTGGCATGCGAATGACAATGAACAGGTTATTAGAACTTACCCTTGGGACAGAGAAGTTTGGGAAACTAATCCCAACAAAGACCCCAAAAAAGACTCCCAATATTGTAGCAACAATAAGTCTGGCACTTTCATTGGACTTTTTCACAGATGCACTGGAGGAGGAAAAAAAAGAAGCTAAGTCTACCCCAGTCACAATTATCATTTATAACGTTCTCTGTAAGATGAAAATAGGCTGAAAAAAGGTGGAAATGAGAAAAGATGTAAACACTTTGAGAAAAGAAAGCTCTGAACTTGCGAGAAAGGGTATGCATCATATCACACTGTCTCAACTGAAAGCAAACAGCCAGCATTGCTCAAGCAATCAGATATTGATGATAAAGCTACAGCATTCTTTGATAACAACCACCTTTGCTAGATTATCTGCTGCAGATGATCTGTATAATTTTATATTCGACAATGATAACTTATCTGACAAAACATGTTGAAAAGAATAAAACAATAGCAAAAGAATATTATGTTTAAAAATCATAATCCACATCCTGTAAGTGGTCTCAATCAAAGAGCAATAGACACCTCCATAAAATCATATTAATGATGTACACACCAAAGAAATATGCAGCAGTCTAATAAATCAGAGTATCAAAGCATATGATCAGTGCCATTCATTTAAAATATTGTCATAAGCAACTTATATAGATAAGCTAACTAGTTATGAGAAATTTGTCCAACCTGACAAACAAAGTAAATAGAAAAATAGTGGGCTTAAGGTGCCTGTATCAAAGAAACTGTCAAATATTGTCATAAGCAACTTCTATACTGATATGCTTCTTTGGATCATGATGTTCCCTGTGCTTCTGATCAAATGGAAGCGGAAATGTACAATTCACCGTGAAACCAGTTTTAAGTGCTGATTGTAGCAGCAATAGATCAAGATTATATGGCTAAAAATTGATTACTCAAATCAGATAGGCAAGAAATGCTACCTATAAACAACCATAATCTATCAGAGAAGAAACAAAAAGCAGTTTATTTTAAACATCAACAATAAGAGAAGTACTAATGTCACATATTAGTTATTCTTGAAGGAAAATCCACTAATATGCTGCTTTAAATCATTTAATGTTCCCCATGATTTTGATCAAATTGAAGCAGTTATTATAACTTACAGTGCAAATCATATAGGCGATTGTAGCAGGAACAGGTGAAATATATGTTAAAAATTGATTACTAATACCAGGAAGCTAAGAAATGCTACCATACAAAATATATTAACACTCAATCTTGAAAGCAGAGATGACTATTTTGTCTAATGACACAGTTGGAATATAAGTAAGAGTTTACCTTTGCAGTTTAGTACGAAACTAGATAAAGGGTATTTCTTCTCCCCAAGTCCATCTATTACCCTGAAATTCAAGCATTCACGCAAAAATAAAAACTAAGACGGATAATGGCCAAGAAAAATTTGCTTGGTTTTACATAGTTGTGTAATGATTCCATGGTCTGGCAGATGAACCAGCTCAAAGACATGTTTAACAACTAACTCATAAGGCAGGAGTTTTTTTGTCAAGAAGTGAACATATGAAGCGCTGATGGTGGAACAGAATGATGCAAGGACATACTCAATACAGAAAATTAGGTAAAAAAAAACAAGAACATACTCAAGGTGCTCTCTAATGCGCCCAATAAGAGTGTCTTTGTTGCCTGTAAGTCTCAGCCCATGCTTTCTCAAGTAAACCTTGCACTGGTCAACTTTTAATTTCTCCAACTGGCCATCTGTGACATCACCAATATCGACATATTGCTAAGACCAAATTGCAAAAAAAAAAAAAGGGTACATAAATCAAAACAGACATGTGCAGCATACCAGTTGGATTTCCAAACTCAATATCAATAACAGTCCAAATTTCAATTGGAATGCCCCAAGGAAACTTTAAATCGGTGCTTAACTGGTGACCTTGTAGGAAGGATCTAAAGATTCCGCTAGCATGGTGCGAATTGTGTCATGACCTAAGCTAGATATTCCATGGAAGGTGACAATGGTCTACTCCCAAAAGAGGACCTTCAAACCAAGCTACGTGACTCGGGGAGAGAGAGGGACGAGAGGTTGGGGATGGGGGCGGTAGGGGGAGGGAGGGAGAGAGAGAGAGAATGCAAGGCGCTGGATTTTGGGCTGAGAGGTGGCCGGGATGGTCGGGGGCGTCGGGGGAGGGGGGCGGTGGGAAGAGAGAGGGAGAGAATGAGAGAGAATGAGAGAGAGAGAGAGGTCGGCACCTCCTTTTCTCCCTCGTTTTGAAACCCTACCGCCTACCATCGAGAGACCGTCAAAAAAAAAGGCCTTTATCGTGCGTTTGGGGGTTGCTGACGCCGGCGCCGGGGAGAGAGAGTGACGAGAGGACGAGGAGGGGGGCGGTGGGGGGAGGGAAGGAGAGAGAGATCGCCGCGCCGGAGAGAGAGAGGGACGAGAGGTCGGGGAGGGGTTTAGGGATTTTACAACATACCGTATCTTGCGCGCGGACGATGCCGGAGGAGGAGCCGGAGCCGGCGACGCCGTCGGAGAGAGAGGGACGGCAGGTCGGGGTCCGGGGAGAGAGAGGGAGATCGCCGCTGCGCCGAGGAGAGAGGGAGAGAAATGAAAAATCAAAATGCCCGCCCAATCTCTCTCCCCGCCTGCCTATTATGCCGTTTGGGGAGTGCCACGTGGCGCCCGCTGATTGGGCCACGTGGCAAGATCCTTGCAAGCTCCTTGCAAGGTCCTTGCCTGTAGCAAAATCCCTTGTATTATGACTATATTGTGGAAAATTCTAGCCTTATTGATGTTTGTATTTGTCCCCCTTTTCTTAATTGAGTTGTTGCCAAAATAAATAAAAAAAACCTTAGCACTACTTTTCAGAGAAATCTTTTGCAATATTCTATAATCTTTTGCAATATTCTGTGATTTCTTAAGATCACACACACACACACACAGATTATGAGAAAATAAAACCGGTATAAATGCCACCGGCCCACCGGCATAAAGTTATACACCATTCAAAATATTTCCAAACCAGTACGCTTTGCAGGAGGTTATATGTCTTAATAGTAGGAAGTTTTTACAACAAAAATAAAAAAAAGAGACAATATATTCAAAAAGTACAAAAAAAAGAAAAAAAAATTGATGGAACATACTACCTATCTAGCACATCGGGATTAATATAGGCATCTTGAGTCAAGAATTGGAGAAGATGAATCCACCATATGTGTCAAGTATCTATGTATAATTAATTTTTGTGAAGTATTTGTCCATAGTCAAAGAATGATGGTATTTGAAATGGATATAAGTGCCCTATCAACTTTGAAAGTTGACCATCAACTCATAAAAAATAAAAATAAAAAACTTTGAAAGTTGACTAGGAGGCACTGTGATTTAATTGAGAGAGATTTGCTTGGTGGAGATTTGAAGTTGCCTCCAAAGATCTTTTGAGGGGGGGATTTTGTGTTCCTCCGAATCTGATGATTTACTTACATTATTTTCGTGATTTTCGAATCTATTATTGATTATGATACTAGCCTGGATTGCCTCTGATGATGATTGATGCTGTGAATCTGTTGACTTCATTTGATACATGAATCTGATGATTTCAAATCTGTTGACTTTTTCCTCTGTGTTTGGTTGGATTACCTCTTATGACACTGAATCTGTTCATCTTCTCTGATACATGAATCTGGTGAGTTCGAATCTTTTCTCATTAGTTGAGCATATATCTTGAGAAAAATTTGATCTGTGATCTCCATAATTACTACAAGCAATAACGCAAAGATCTCAAATCTTTTCTCATTAGTTGAGCATATATCTTGAGAAAAATTTGATCTGTGATCTCCATTAATTACTACAAGCCATAACGCAAAGATTTGATCTTGTGATCTCCAATAAATTTTTCCAACTCAAGTTCTTTTCATTAGTTATTGTGGCTTCAAACTTGTAATCTCCGTATTAGAAGTCCTAATGCAAAGATCTTCAACACAAGTTCTTTTCAAGGGTTTTTATGATATATAAAAAAAAGAAACCCATCAACCAACAAACTCCCATGAGAAGTATTTCTCAATTTATATCAAAATATGATAAAATTCTATGTTTTCAGTGGTTCAATGATATTGTCAAAAAAATGTAAAGGGTTTTTCTGATAATAGGTATCTTTCCAGGGTTTTTTTGATATAAAAAAAAAGAAACCCATCAAACAACAAACTCCCATAAGAAATACATCTCAATTTAAACCAAACTATGCTAAACAAAGCTACATTTTCTCATCACAATTTAATCAACAAATAACAAATAAATAAATAAAAAGTTAAACACCCACCTTTCCAAGTAAACTCATTACAAACTAGTACATTAATCTTCAGACAAGACCCAAACTAGTACATTCAAACAAAGGTGAGATTAAAAAAAAGGATGTGACCACACCTCAAACATTCAAACAAACTAGTACATTAATCTCCAGACAAGACCCACACCACCTTCTTTCCAAGTAGTACTTCTATCCCCTGTTTCCCTCCTTCTATCATCTCTCTCCAACACTACCAATTCACAGTACTATGAAACACAAAATCTTCAGAAGACATGCTAGCAGACCTCCCTCTGTCTCTCCTCCATTGCTCTTCAGTTGTCTTCATCAGTTCATGGAGATGTTAAAAACTTATAGTATGGCCTTCTAACTCTTAAAGTCTGAGCGGTTTTGATGCTTCAACTTTAGTACTTTTAGGCCTAGATTGATGCAGAGAATTGTGTATATTGTTGCACATTGCCTATGAAGAACATAGACCAACACAGGTTGAGTTGAGAACAGCAATGTCTTCGAGAACTATGATTCGAAAAATGTACAAGTATGTAAAGTGCTGCATAGTTTTGGCTAAATTCTTATAAGAAAGCAGTAATATTTGGCAAGATATTTGAACCCCAGAAAGGTTTCCAAATGGTAGATGCAAGCATAATTCAATTAGCTGCAGCAAGGTATTCCCGGAGCTCACAACTTGATGAAGTTCAAGAGACATTTTTTTCCTGAAAATATCAGACAATGCCATGGTCGTCAAAATTTTCAGAAACATAAAAGCGGGATTTAATTAAACAAAAGAAGACAAAGTTTGGATAGCTGCTCAGAAAATGCGGTGAACTCCAATTCAGAAAGGAAAAATAGACTTTTGGATGGATTCTTTTTACATATTTCTCCTTCAAAAATTCCTAAATATCATAATTACCCTTATAATTTTTTCAGCTTACTGAACTACTCTTGAAATATTAGTAAACCTACCTCTCCGTCCACCACCGTCCACATATCTAACCTAACCATAGTTTAAACCTGACACGGGCCAGTAGACTTACTTAATTGGCCCCATGCTATTTTAAGCCAACATGTGTAACGCCCACTTAAGTTTCTTCCCGCGCATTCATCAATCACCGGCCTAATATTATCAACATAAGTCCTAAGTTCATGGAGATGCCTTCACTCTTTGTCTCCTAATCAAGGCATCTCCAAGAACTTAGGACATAGGTTGATAATATTAGGCCCGTGATTGATGATGAATGTGCGGGAAAAAAACTTAGGTGGGCGATACACATGTTGGCTTAAATTAGCATGGGGGGCAATTAAGTAATTCTGCTAGCCCGAATCAGGTTTAACCTATGGTTAGGTTAGATATGTGGACGACGGTGGACGGAGGGGTAGGTTTGATGATTTTTCAAGATTTCAAGGGTAGTTAATAAGCTGAAAAAATATAGGGGTAATTATGATATTTAGAAATTTTTAAAGGAGAAATATGTAAAAAGCCTATTTTTTATTTCCCCATAAAATTGTACTTAGATCTAGAGATCAGATGTGGCCACCAATGTCTTGATAAACCTTTCATAGACGATCACAATAATATCTGAACTTGTATGATTAGGGCACTTACTGGAAAGCAACTGAATGACAACTCCTTGCATTACTGCTCTGGTTTGCTAAATAGTCCCAGTTTTAATAAATTCTTAGCCCCCGTTTGGCAACGGATGTAAGAAACGGGGTTAAGGGGGTTATAAGAGGGTTAACCCCCTTAATCCTATTTTTATCCCCAAACGCTACGTGGTTAAGCTTTTGGGGTTAAGAGGGGTTAAACCCGAAAATGGGGTTAAACTTCTCTCTCATTTACACCAATCAAATATATTATAATATTATTTTGATAATGTCAATATATAAAGAATGATAAAATAATATATTTCTTACATGATATGGATCAATCATGGTATAACACGTGGCATGTGGGACCCACATATATTAATATTTTATTATAATAATATGTTATTGATAATATTTAATACACTACGCATAGGAAAATTTTTTTACACCCTTAGCCTTTTTTATACGCTTTTAAAAATACACGTAAATATTTTTATGATGGTATAAAAAAGTTTACGTACATAGTAACATTTTTTGTGCGTGTTTGTTTTTCTACATGCAAATATTTTTGTGAATTCATAAACATTTCTATAAGCGTTTTTATGAGCGTAAAAAAACTTTTACGCCCGCATAATATTTTTTTTATATGCGTACTATATTAAATAATATTATTCATATGTTCTTATAATAAAATATTAATATAAGTGGGTCTACATGGGATGCATTGATGCAATATTATATATTTTATACACTTTACGTACAAATATTTTAATTAATTTAATAGTTAATTCAAATATTATAATCTTAACCCACTATGTAATCCATTATTATAATACATATATTTTATACAATTTACAATTTTTATCCTTATCCCAAGCTTAGCCCACTAACTTAACCTAGTTTCTGAGCCAAACACAAAAAATGGGTTAAGTTTAACACATTTATTATCCCCACGTTTTTGCCCCTAACCCCCCTTAACCCTATTCCCCTTAACCTTGAACTAAACGGGGCTTAAGGCCAACTCAAAGCTGGTTTGCAAAGAGACACGCAAACAATACCAAGTTGAGCTTCTATCAAAAAAGAACCGCGGAGGATGACAAGCATTGAAGTCAGTGAAATAAGTCGGCCACTAATTCTCTTAAGAAGGCGTTTGGTTGCTTGCATCAGTTGATGCATTGCACAAAAAAATAAGTGTTTGGTTGCTTGTATCAACTGATACAGTATTAACTCGTTTTATGTTTGATTTGTATGTATTGCATCAGTTGATACAGTTGTTTCATCTGATCCAATTCTTTGTTTTCTGTTTGGTTGGTATGTGATGCATCACGTAATATCACGTTCTTCGTTTTTTGTTTGGTTGGTATGTGATGCATCACGTGATGCTGATGCTGCATCAATACTGATGCAACCAATTTTATGACATACCTGATGCTGCATGAAGCCACCGTATTGCATCAACTAATGCCGCATCAGTTGATGCATCTGATCAACCAAACATGAGTTTGGATCATGATGTTGCATCAACTGATGCATGCCTTAGAATCTCGTGAGTCCAAATCAGCATTCAAATAGAACATATTTGTCATCCAATTTGTCACTCGGATTTCTCAAAATTCCCCATCAGTAGCTCTTAGATGACAGATATTACTTTATCTGTTTTGATATGTGATGTTCAGTGCCCATTCTTTTATTTCCCCAAAAAATTGTACTTAGATCTAGAAATCAGATGTGGCCAGCAATGTCTTGATAAACCTTTCATAGACGATTACAACAATATCTGAACTTGTATGATTAGGATACTTACTGAAAAGCAACTGAATGGTAGCTCAACTGCTCTGGTTTGCTAAATAGTCCCAGTTTCAATAAATTCATAAGGCCCACTCAAAGCTGGTTTGCAAAGGGACACACAAACAATACAAAGTTGAGCTTCTATCAAAAAAGAACCGTGGAGGATGACAAGCATTGAAGTCAGTGAAATAAGCCGGCCACTAATTCTCTTAAGATGGCGTTTGGTTGCTTGCATCAGTTGATGCATTGCACTAGATGATGCAAAAATAAGTGTTTGGTTGCTTGTATCAACTGATACAATATTAACTCGTTTTATGTTTGGTTTGTATGTATTGCATCAATTGATACAGTTGTTTCATCTGATCCAATTCATTGATTCTTGTTTGGTTGGTATGTGATGCATCACGTAATATCGCGTTCTTCGTTTTTTGTTTGGTTGGTATATGATGCATCACGTAATATCACGTTCTTCGTTTTCTATTTGATTGGTATGTGATGCATCACGTGATGCTGATGCTGCATCAATACTGATGCAGCCAATTTTACAGCATACCTTATGCTGCATGAAGCCACCTTATTGCATCAACTAATGCCGCATCAGTTGATGCATCTAATCAACCAAACATGAGTTTGGACCATGATGTTGCATCAACTGATGCATGCCTTAGAATCTCGCGAGTCCAAATCAGCATTCAAATAGAACATATTTGTCATCCAATTTGTCACTCGGATTTCTCAAAATTCCCCATCAGTAGCTCTTAGATGACAGATATTACTTTATCTGTTTTGGTATGTGATGTTCAGTGCCCATTCTTTTATTTCCCCAAAAAATTGTACTTAGATCTAGAAATCAGATGTGACCAGCAATGTCTTGATAAACCTTTCATAGACGATTACAACAATATCTGAACTTGTATGATTAGGATACTTACTGGAAAGTAACTGAATGGTAGCTCCTTGCATTACTGCTCTGGTTTGCTAAATAGTCCCAGTTTCAATAAATTCATAAGGCCCACTCAAAGCTGGTTTGCAAAGGGACACGCAAACAATACCAAGTTGAGCTTCTATCAAAAAAGAACCGTGGAGGATGACAAGCATTGAAGTCAGTGAAATAAGCCGGCCACTAATTCTCTTAAGAGGGCGTTTGGTTGCTTGCATTGATAAGTCACAAAATATACATAATTCACCCATTCAACTGGGCTTTGTTAGCTCTCAAGCAATGCATTTTTAATATCTTTTCATATGGTTTCAGGTACAAGAGCTTACGAAGAGAGTTGCATTGATTTCGAGCCAAAAGACATCAATTATACAGATTCAGCTTAATTCGAATCGATCCGGACAATTTGGATCGATCCAAGGATATTTTGGATCGATCCCAAAGTAATTCGGATCGATCCCGACCCTTTTCCAGAAAGCCATACTTTTTATCCAATGTTGGATCGATCCGGATTCTTAATGGATCGATCCCAATATCTTTTCCTAAAGAGGTTGGTACAAAATGGATCGATCCAAACCGTCATGGGATCGATCCATATTTCTTTTCCCAAGAGCACTTATTCTTGGGTACAAAATTGGATCGATCCACATTTAAATGGGATCGATCCATATTTCCTTCCCAGAAAGCTATGATCTTTTGCTCATCTTGGATCGATCCAAGCTTACTTCGGATCGATCCAAGATCGCTGACGGTTATAAATGGACGGCTCGGATTTAATCGGAGGATCCACGACTTGAGGTCTATAAATAGGGGTTTTGGCTCTAATTTTAGGATCTTTTTCTCACTCTTTTTCCCTCCTTTCTCCAGCCTTCTTCCCCCTTAGTGTGAGAGAGAGATTGAGTGCTTCAAGGGTTGGATTTTGATGGAGAAGATGGGTAAAGCCTCATCTTCCATAGAGATCCTACCTAAGATGAGTAGCAAAATCCCTCCTACTTGGGAATTTTGTGATGTCTTAGGGTTAGATCTTTGATTTCTTTATAATTCTTCATGTAATGACTCTTGTGATGATGGATTTTGTATGAATTCACATGTAATTCTTAGTTTTCTTCAATGAATGCTTTATTTCTTACAAGTGTATGTAGAGAGATTACATGCTTGTTTAATGTTTGATTCAATTCCCCAAAGAAGAGGTCATATTAGAACCATGCCTAATTCTAGGGTTTGAATCATAATTTATTGAGGAATTAAATAATTGAATGGTTTCATAATAAATTCTTATATGTAATTACTTGTGAAATAGATGTTTGATAGGTGTTTGATGTAATGCCTCAAAGAGAGGTCCATGCTAGAACCATGGCCAATTCTCCTTGATCTAGGGATAGGATCTTGAGGTGCTAGAACCACCCAAGGCAAGCTATGATCTTAAGGTGCTAGAACCACCCAATCCATAGCTATCCTATCCACTACTTGGGTGCTAGAACCATCCAAGCCTCATTCTACCCTATCTACCATTCTTATTCATGCAAAACCTAGATCTCTAATTAACAATAGGACCCTAAGCCGGCCATTGTTGCCAACAATAGGACCCTAGCCGGCCATTGTTGAGCCATGATCGAATTAAAGCCTTGATCATGGATCCTACCCTTGTGCTAAATGCGATGAGTTGATCCTAACCCGACTTCTCATTAGCGATGAGCAATACTAATCCTATGCTCGTCGATCTCTTATTTTGACCATCTCATTTAGAAGTCATGCATCTTGATTTATAGAGAACATCATTAGACCCTAATTCGGATTAAAATCCCCTAGGACCTTTATCCTAATAAACCACCTTCTTTACTTGTTTTTAAAATACTTTAGTTAACTAGTTAATCAAAACCATTCAAATTTTATACAACTATTGTAGAGATCATCTTTGTAATTCAACCATCAAATTCCCTGTGGATTCGACCCGTACTCCTACTAACTACGTTGTAGTTAAGTAATAGTTCGGTATTTTGTTTTGTCCGCCTTTGAGATAATTAACGACGCATTTCAAGGCGAGTCATGCATCAGTTGATGCATTGCACCAGATGATGCAAAAATAAGTGTTTGGTTGTTATGTGATGCATCACGTAATATCACGTTCTTCGTTTTTTGTTTGGTTGGTATATGATGCATCACGTAATATCACGTTCTTCGTTTTCTATTTGATTGGTATGTGATGCATCACGTGATGCTGATGCTGCATCAATACTGATGCAGCCAATTTTACAGCATACCTTATGCTGCATGAAGCCACCTTATTGCATCAACTAATGCCGCATCAGTTGATGCATCTAATCAACCAAACATGAGTTTGGACCATGATGTTGCATCAACTGATGCATGCCTTAGAATCTCGCGAGTCCAAATCAGCATTCAAATAGAACATATTTGTCATCCAATTTGTCACTCGGATTTCTCAAAATTCCCCATCAGTAGCTCTTAGATGACAGATATTACTTTATCTGTTTTGGTATGTGATGTTCAGTGCCCATTCTTTTATTTCCCCAAAAAATTGTACTTAGATCTAGAAATCAGATGTGGCCAGCAATGTCTTGATAAACCTTTCATAGACGATTACAACAATATCTGAACTTGTATGATTAGGATACTTACTGAAAAGCAACTGAATGGTAGCTCAACTGCTCTGGTTTGCTAAATAGTCCCAGTTTCAATAAATTCATAAGACCCACTCAAAGCTGGTTTGCAAAGGGACACACAAACAATACAAAGTTGAGCTTCTATCAAAAAAGAACCGTGGAGGATGACAAGCATTGAAGTCAGTGAAATAAGCCGGCCACTAATTCTCTTAAGATGGCGTTTGGTTGCTTGCATCAGTTGATGCATTGCACTAGATGATGCAAAAATAAGTGTTTGGTTGCTTGTATCAACTGATACAATATTAACTCGTTTTATGTTTGGTTTGTATGTATTGCATCAATTGATACAGTTGTTTCATCTGATCCAATTCATTGATTCTTGTTTGGTTGGTATGTGATGCATCACGTAATATCGCGTTCTTCGTTTTCTATTTGGTTGGTATGTGATGCTGATGCTGCATCAGCCAATTTTACAGCATACCTGATGCTGGATGAAGCCACCTTATTGCATCAACTAATGCCGCATCAGTTGATGCATCTAATCAACCAAACATGAGTTTGGACCATGATGTTGCATCAACTGATGCATGCCTTAGAATCTCGCGAGTCCAAATCAGCATTCAAATAGAACATATTTGTCATCCAATTTGTCACTCGGATTTCTCAAAATTCCCCATCAGTAGCTCTTAGATGACAGATATTACTTTATCTGTTTTGGTATGTGATGTTCAGTGCCCATTCTTTTATTTCCCCAAAAAATTGTACTTAGATCTAGAAATTAGATGTGGCCAGCAATGTCTTGATAAACCTTTCATAGACGATTACAACAATATCTAAACTTGTATGATTAGGATACATACTGGAAAGCAACTGAATGGTAGCTCCTTGCATTACTGCTCTGGTTTGCTAAATAGTCCCAGTTTCATAAGGCCCACTCAAAGCTGGTTTGCAAAGGGACACGCAAACAATACCAAGTTGAGCTTCTATCAAAAAAGAACCGTGGAGGATGACAAGCATTGAAGTCAGTGAAATAAGCCGGCCACTAATTCTCTTAAGAGGGCGTTTGGTTGCTTGCATCAGTTGATGCATTGCACCAGTTGATGCAAAAATAAGTGTTTGGGTGCTTGTATCAACTGATACAGTATTAACTCGTTTTATGTTTGGTTTGTATGTATTGCATCAATTGATACAGTTGTTTCATCTGATCCAATTCATTGTTTTTTGTTTGGTTGGTATGTGATGCATCACGTAATATCACGTTCTTCGTTATCTATTTGGTTGGTATGTGATGCATCACATGATGCTGATGCTACATCAATACTGATGCAACCAATTTTACGACATACCTGATGCTGCATGAAGCCACCGTATTGCATCAACTAATGCCGCATCAGTTGATGCATCTGATCAACCAAACATGAGTTTGGATCATGATGTTGCATCAACTGATGCATGCCTTAGAATCTCGTGAGTCCAAATCAGCATTCAAATAGAACATATTTGTCATCCAATTTGTCACTCGGATTTCTCAAAATTCCCCATCAGTAGCTCTTAGATGACAGATATTACTTTATCTGTTTTGGTATGTGATGTTCAGTGCCCATTCTTTTATTTCCCCAAAAAATTGTACTTAGATCTAGAGATCAGATGTGGCCAGCAATGTCTTGATAAACCTTTCATAGACGATTACAACAATATCTGAACTTGTATGATTAGGACACTTACTGGAAAGCAACTGAATGGTAGCTCCTTGCATTACTGCTCTGGTTTGCTAAATAGTCCCAGTTTCAATAAATTCTTAAGGCCCACTCAAAGCTGGTTTGCAAAGAGACATGCAAACAATACCAAGTTGAGCTTCTATCAAAAAAGAACCGCGGAGGATGACAAGCATTGAAGTCAGTGAAATAAGGCCCCCTCTAATTCTCTTAGAGGACGTTTGGTTGCTTGCATCGGTTGATGCATTGCACCAGTTGATGCAGAAATAAGTGTTTAGTTGCTTGTATCAATTGATACAGTATTAGCTCGTTTTATGTTTGGTTTGTATGTATTGCATCAATTAATACAGTTGTTTCATCCGATCTAATTCTTTGTTTTATGTTTGATTGGTATGTGATGCATCACGTAATATCACGTTCTTCGTTTTCTGTTTGGTTGGTATGTGATGCATCACGTGATGCTGATGCTGCATCAATACTGATGCAGCCAATTTTACTGCATACCTGATGTTGTATGAAGCCACCTTATTGCATCAACTAATGCAGCATCAATTGATGCATCTGATCAACCAAACATGAGTTTGAACCATGATGTTGCATCAACTGATGCATGCCTTAGAATCTCGTGAGTCCAAATCAGCATTCAAATAGAACATATTTGTCATCCAATTTGTCACTCGGATTTCTCAAAATGCCGCATCAGTAGCTCTTAGATGACCGTTAGTACTTTATCTGTTTTGGTATGTGATGTTCAGTGCCTATTCTTTTATTTCCCCAAAAAATTGTACTTAGATCTAGAGATCAGATGTGGCCAACAATGTCTTGATAAACCTTTCATAAACGATTACAACAATATATGAACTTGTATGATTATGGCATTTACTGGAAAGCAACTGAATGGAAGCTCCTTGCGTTACTACTTTCGTTTGCTAAATAGTCACAGTTTCAATAAATTCTTAAGGCCCACTCAAAGTTGGTTTGCAAAGAGACACACAAACAATACCAAGTTGAGCTTCTATAAAAAAAGAACCGTGGAGGATGACAAGCATTGAAGTAAGTGAAATAAGGCCCACTCTAATTCTCTTAGAGGACGTTTAGTTGCTTGCATCAGTTGATGCATTGCACCAGTTGATGCATTGCACCAGTTGATGCAAAAATAAGTGTTTGGTTGCTTGTATCAGCTGATACAGTATTAGCTCATTTTATGTTTGGTTTGTATGCATTATATCAGTTGATACAACTGTTTCATCCGATCCAATTCTTTGTTTTTTATTTGGTTGGTATGTGATGCATCACGTGATATCATGTTCTTCGTTTCCTATTTGGTTGGTATATGATGTATCACGTGATATCACGTCTTCGTTTTCTGTTTGGTTGGTATGTGACATACGTGATGCATCATGCATCAATACTGATGCAGCCAATTTTACTACATACCTGATGCTGCATGAAGCCACCTTATTGCATCAACTAATGCAGCATCAGTTGATACATTTGATCAACCAAACATGAGTTTGGACCATGATGTTGCATCAACTAATGCATGCCTTAGAATCTCGTGAGTCCAAATCAGCATTCAAATAGAACATATTTGTCATCTAATTTGTCACTCGAATTTGTCAAAATGCCGCCTCAGTAGCTCTTAGATGACTGTTATTACTTTATCTGTTTTGGAATGTGAAGTTCAGTGCCTTTCAAGGAAAAACTAGATCCAGTTTTAAATGCTAGCAATCCAATGTCTAACCAAAATAGTAGCCACCAATATTTTCATTCGACTGTGTCTTTAATAAAAGATTTACGTGCAATTCAGCAATTTCTGATACACAGAACTGTTAATAAAACATGAAACAATTGTATACAGGATTGGATCCATACCTTCTCATAGAGATTAGACATTCTCTGGCACCATAAGCAACTGCTAATAAAAAATATAGGTACTATAAGCCAACTAAATAATTATGTTTCCAGGTAATTTTCAGCTTTTAAACATAGATAGTGTTCATACTTTCAGTAGTGACTTGCTAATTTCTAATTCTTATGATAATTGCTTGCCAACTGTAATTTGGGAACTTACAAATCACACAATTTTACCTTTTATTCTTACACAGCAGCAAATAGGTGAAGATGGCTGTCTTGAAAATCCAATTTCATAAACGCCTCTGCTCTTTCGAACTTCAAGATTGTCAGATTACCTCACATCCATTAGCAAAAACTACAACTTTCATCTCATGATAAGTTCGTAACTCTGCACAAGAATAGACATTTGCATGATGAAATATGGTGAATAGGCAATGAAAGCGCAAACCTTTTTCATATAAGAATACCTCCACAAAAGCAGTCTATTACATATGGCCTCAAGAATCAGTCCACAGGGTTATGATGACAAATAAATTATTCTATAGGCTTCCAAAATTTGAGAGGAAGTCATCTACGAATGAACAAAGAATGCAAGAACCAGAAAGATAATGAAAAAATTCTACTCTTAGAGTATTGTCCATTTAGCATAGCAACCTCTCGTTACATCCAAAGCATTGAATATTGATTCATCTTATGAAATTTTGGACTTAATGCTGTGATATGAATCAATAAACCCATCAATAGGGTGATTCTCTTTTAGTATAATCAGATTAATATTTTTGTTGCAAAAACTGCAATCAACTATACATTGCACAAAGCATTAGGAAGTAACTATGAAGAACAATCATAGAACTAGTTGGGACCCTGTACCTTGCTCGAAGCATATTTCAAACATCATATGCCTTATCAGCGTGAGCTAGCTTGTGTTAATATGAAGCAGGTTAAATTACATGTTGTACTACATCAGGTTGTATGGTAGTACCCAATTGACATACTACTAGGAATGAAGCTAGAACTTACTATTTATGTGGATGACCACAGAATGCTTAGATGAATATCAATCCACAGGATAAGCATTTAAAGCCAAGAAGGCACACAAAAGAATTCTCTCTTTTTTAAGAGAGATTTCGCAGCACTTGGGCATTTCTACTTTGACAAATACTTCATACTCAGACACGTGTGGATAGTTAGAGATATAACCTCCCATCAGCTCAATCTTTTGGGACAATTACTAAAGTAACAATATGTTGACCAGACTCTTCATAAAAGTTTATAGAACAATTTAATGAGCAGTTAAATAAGAAAATTCTATAGAACAACCTGATGTGAAATTAAAGAGAAAATGTATCCTATAAACGTCAATGATGAGAAAAAAAAAAGTAAAAGATTTAGAAAAACTCAATCGGGACTGGGGATGTCATTCCAGATAGCCGTTCGCACAAAGCTTGAAATTTGGCTCAAGTTCGACTCACCCCTTTAGAATGGCTCAAGTTCGACTCGCCCCTTTAGAAACCAAGCTAAACACGAGCCAAGGTTTTGAGCTCGAAAAATTAATGAGCCAAATATGAGAAAGACCAACCTCACTTATGTTAGGTTTTACATAGCTCGATTACTTTTTCCTGATTTTTTCTTGTTTTTGATATATGATATAAATGAGTTTTCCTTAACTCATCTCTACTATCAGTAAACTGTCATGCTAGTATTTTCACTTTATCTGATTGGCCACAAATCTGTAAAAACTACCAAGCTCATAAACGAGCCAAATGCAAACAAGCTCAACTCAGCTAAACACGAGAAATGCATTTAAAGCTCAAGAACGAGCTCTGCATTCCCAACTCAAAATACGAACTTATTCCAAGTTTGATAACCATAAATTCAAGCCAACCACGAGCTGGAGTGCGCTCGCTTGAGTTCAGGATTTTTACACCCCTAATCATAAGTATGAAACTCACCCCGTTTGGTACGGGGATAGTTAACCCGGGATAGCTTTTATCCCGGGTTAAGGGGGAGAATATTCCCCCTATTTCACACTTTATCCCCAAACATTCATAAAAAGTTATTCCCATTCCATCTACTACCCCTTTCTACTTTTTCCTTATCCCAAGTAATCATTACTGCTTAACCCAGAATAACTTTTATCCCCGTACCAAACGGGGCCAGATGCACCATATGCCTAAATGTCTAACGAAGAACCCAGCTGTGGAACCTTTGAAACCACAGTTCTGTCCATATTTTACCCAAGCTTTCATCTAACCGGATCTTCCTCCATAGCAGCTTGTTTTTATGAGTAACATGTCAGAGTGACCAAGGCTTTCAAGAGGGAGAAAAATGTTCTTCCAACCTTATTTCATAATTGTATCCTAAACATTATTATTAATTAGAGGAATTCGAACACCAAGCTTGGAGTTGCATGATTTCGGATGCCCATCGTCATGATGATTATTGTTTCTTTGTTGGAGGCCTGTTGCAGTCTTCTATTTGCAGCTCCTATATGTATATGTTTGAAGTGGATGAACTCCAATTTATGTAAGCAAATTGATTCCTAAGCAGCTTCAAGGATACTAGGGAATATCCATGGGTATCTACAGAAGAATTTGGAAGCAATGCAACAATCTTTGATAATAGATGCCTTAATGCAGTGATATCACTTCACCATCTTAGAACTTATATAAATATCTCAATAGGTCTGAAGCTTATCATAAATTGTGGACAGCAGGGAGTAGTGTGACTTTCTCTACGACAGCTATCACACCAACAGCATTAAGAGGATGTGGAATAAAGTCGTATAACAGACTGGTCTTTCGTTGATGTGGATGGCTTTAGGGCTAGCTGTCCTGTTTTTCAATTGATGGACACATTTCCACTTATTTCCATTTTCATTATTTCTTTAATTTTCTGATTTTTGCTCGTGTGAGACGATTTCTTGCAGTATTACTGTAAATTTTAATTTTTGTTCTTGATCTATAACAATTTACTGAATGGTTATCTCCTCCATAAAAATGATAATAATGATGACTCCAACAGAATGAAGAAATAGTAAAACATCTTTAAAAGCACCAGACTTTGCTCTATGAGCTTAAAATACAGAATAATACAACAAATTTTGTTGTTCTCTGCTACATGCCATGCATATGCAATGAGAGAAAAGATAATCCAAGGTTCAATGAGTGACAAGAAAACTGTAAAAAATCTAAATATTCTAGTATATCAAGGAAATAGCATGAAAGGCAACTACCAACTAGCTAGTTTCAGCTATAAAATGATTTTCTAGTCACCAAGATTAATTTGTCCCTCTTACTCAAGTTGCTTGGAGGAATTTTTTAATCTTCATTTTCTTAAGAGCTCAATCCATCATTATAAAACTGTGCAATAGCTGATAGTGCTGCCCTTCTGCATATCATACTATTTAACTACCAATATGACCCTGAACCTATAAAAGAATTTTGTCATAAACGATTTTTCTATCATTGTAATGACACTTGTGCCAAGCCAAGCTCCTCAATCCTTCCAAAGGCCACCTTCAATGTCTTGAGCAACCTAATTATCCATCTTCGATACCTTTGCTCCAGCACTAATCAAGTGTCACAAAAATTGTCCTAGCTGTGGATAATCAACTTTGACTGTGATTTTATCTCCTTCGAGTCGAATAATTATCCTGTATCCTAAAAATATAGGAACCTATACCAAATGCAATTTCCATTCCAGTAATAATTATCCTGTATCCAAAAAATATAGGAACCTATACCAAATGCAATTTCCATTCCAGTATTTTTCAATTTTTTCAAAATTATACACATTCTCATGATTGGCGTACTTGTCTCTAAATTATCCCCTTCCCTTCGATCCGAACCCCTACGGTGTAATAATTAGGAAACACCTCTTCCAATTTAATCCTCTTCCCTTTGCACCCCTTATGAGACAGTTCAGCATCTTCTATCAGAGCTCTTTGGCTCTTTTTGGTTCTTTCTTGCCCATGTTCAAGCTGTACTCTTTTTTTTTTCCAAACATACACATATATATGATCTTTGTCACACATCTTGCTCGCTTGAATTTTTTCTTTATTCTAATGTCCTTAAACAATACAAATTAGAAGATCTTACCAGCTGTATCATAAAACTTCTACCTGAAGCATCAAAAATAGACATATGGCACTTCCGAGATATTACTTCAATAAAACATATCTGGAGTGATCTTATTTAGAACCCTTCGAAGCTCTAACTTAGCATCTTATCACAAACTCACCTCACCAAACTAGTTGTCATGACTTTTGAGTAACATAACTCAAGCTTCCTCTACCACAACGGAATGGCTAAACAATAATACCATATACCAAAAGATCTGAGTGTCACTATCAGAAAAGCTAAAGAAGTTTAATGCGTATATCACATGTTCAGGGCCCAATTAGAAGATTGGGGGTTGAAGCTTTTAGAACACAAAAAACTCAAACCCGAGGTGTCGTGGGTACCATATTCTTTGAACTAGGAAAATCATCTCCCAAAATCTATTTTATTTGTGTCCAGATTCTAAGTTCTTGTGATAAAGAGAGTGATCGGAAGATGATGAAAAATAATTCTCAACAGGAGTCCTCACACAACAATGGCAAGCCCAAGTTTCAAAATATCCGGAGAGAAAGTAATGACAGCACTATGGCAAGGAGATTAAGGAGGTACCCTAAAGTGATTAAATTCTAGCAAATTCCACCTATTGACATTTACACTAGGCTGAGGATAGACATTGTCAAATTACCTTATAGAAGGAAATAGTCATACATCTCTATCAACACATTTCAATCCCAAGAAAAAATGGGTTCTCATTATGAGGATGAGAATCTTGAAAATATGAGTTCACAATATCCGATTCATTCTCTACTTTGATCTACTCAACACAAAATGAATGCCGGCAACCACAAATCACTTCATTTCCTACTCAAGGAGTCTAAAAGCAATTGCTAGTTCCTTAAAGGCATACTAACAAAACAACTGTCGGACTCGCAGGCAAATATATGATTTCTGCTATATAAACTATTCTAAGTGGAAATCATGGTCCCTAGTGACTTCCAAATGTATAATCATGAATGCAGCCACTCATTGGGCAAAAGCAATATATATGCCATTTAAAAGCTTAGGCAATCTTCTAGTGGTTCTCCAATTTATGCCTAGTGTTTAAAAGTTTTACGTTGCAGAGCCCAAATTGAGTTCTAATACCTATTTCGGAATCCGAAGAACAAGAACTAAGGTGCTCCAAAACGATGGCAGTCGATCTCAACAAATCCCTTAATTCCCACAAGAACTCCATAGTTCACCCTCATCTTCTTGCAACCAATGGCAATGCAACCTAATAACTCGCGTTCCTTTCCTATACCATATATTCTTAATTCCCACAAGAACCCTATAGTTCACCCTCATCTTCTTGCAGAACTAATGTTCCTCTTAGCAAATACCATAAATCCCTAATTCCCACAAGAAGGATCTAGAGGTCACCCTCATGCATCTCCATCCCTAACTAGGGCAACTAGGGCAAACAAGAACCCATCTTGGTGGAAGTCGGTGATTATTGAGTCCCATACATGCAATACAAACAAGAAACGAAAAGCATCACAATCTAGACTACAAGGAAGAATGGAAGAAAGCCTGCTAACCTTGGAGAGAGAGAGAGTCCCTGCAGCCTCGCGCCGCCGGCCATCTTTGGAACTATACATATACACATACACATACATCCCTTTTGATGCCAGGAGGGTTACAAGAAACTAAGGTGGGTTTAAAGGTATGAGAGGGAAACAAGAAATATAAACCAAGAAACAAGAAGAAGGAGAAAGAGCCTTGTTATTGGCTTCTGAATCAAAGAAGACACATGGGTTCTTGAGATGGGTTGTTGAGAACATTGTCCAACCGAAGAAATCAATCCTGAAAAGAAAAGGAGAGAGAGAGAGAGCGAAGGAAGAAGAGAGAGAGAGAGAAGGAAGAAGACGAGTGAGAGAGGGAGAAGTCCGTTAAATCTTCACAGTGGTGGTGGTGTACCGTCGTCGGTTCGTCGTCCGTCCATCCATAAAATCCAATCCACTTAACCCGCGCGCGGCCCAACGAGTTCTCCCCTCAAAACTCCCGCTGCGCAACCCCTCTCTCTCTCTCTCTCTCTCTCAACAAGTCTCTACTACTAGTCTCTCAAGAACCCCCTACAAGCTGGGTCACACAACCCACATCCGGAAATCGAATGGAGTACCACACCAGATCATCACCGATCCACGGACGGACCATATCTATTGCCTCTTGGACAGCGGAGAAGCGCACAGAGAGAGAGAGAGCGCGCGCGAGAGAGAGAGAGAGAGAGGGATGGAGACAGTTGCAGGAATGGTACACGCATGTCCTCCTCCCTTCTTTCCCGGTTGGTCTGATCACCTTTCCCATCGCTCTACTATTTGTTCATGCTTATCATCAGCAGAAGACCAATAACCAAAAACAATGAAAAAAAAGGGAGAGAGAGAGTGTGTGTGAGAGAGAGCTGACAGAGAGAGTAGTGAGCACGCAAAGGGGAGTGGATAAGGATCTATCCAGTCTGCCGGAGTGTGCTCACTCTCTTCTGTCAGCCTTACCTGCTGCCATGCCAAAAATGCCAATTGCCAAACCAAAGTTCAAAAACAAAGAAAAACACACACACTCCCACCCCCACACACTCTTTCTGCATTTCTCTTTATGTTTCTCCTATCTATCTTATCTATCTACTATATGTATATCTGTCTATGTACACCCCCCCTCTCTCTCCCTTCTCTCAACACATCATAAAAGACAAACAGGCTGAAAAAAGCCTGCTTCTGCTGCTGCTGCTGCTGCTGCTGCAGGTTGTTGACAGATCTAAAACCTCTCTTTCTTTCTTTCTCTCTCTCTCACTCACTCTCGGGGTTTCTCAGTCACACACGCTCACTCTCTCTCTCTCTCTCTGTCTAAAGATTTTGAGGGTGTCTGAATGGTCGTCCCAGCTCCCAAGAAAGAGGAGTGCCGGTGCCATCCGGCCATTTTCAGCACATTTAATGCACACACTGAGGCGCAGGTACCGACTGTAGCAAAGTGGGCTCATTGAGATGGGGTAGCGTATAGTACAAACGTTTTGGGAAGGATGGGGTTGTGTGATTGGATGATGTAAAAGTATTAGCGTTGTCGACTGCTGATTGGCCAGAGGCCTTTGTCGGCCTGTCCACCTGGTCCGGCTACGTGTTGGCCTCATCTGTCGTAAGTGGGACCCCCGTCTGGGTGGAGGGTTAAAAAATACGTATCTACTCTTTTAATCTATGTTATATCTCTTTAAATATATGTTAAATTATATAGGGTGAATTATTTATTTATTTATATTTCTGAGAAGTTACATAAATGTCCATCAAATTCCTTTAATTTATAAAAATATCCATTTATAAGGAATTACAAAAAAATTGTATCTCACTGTGTGTGTGTGGGGTGGGGGGGGGGGGGGGTAGACGGAGGTAGTGGGGGTGTGCCATTGCGGTGGGTAACGGATGCATTGTAAAGATTGACGTTGGTGGTGGTGATGATGGTGGGGAAGGTTCATGGAGGTGACAACAGGGCCGTCACATTCGTCTATTGATGATGATAGAGGAGTTGTGGTGACGGCGGTGGCGACGCTGATGGCGGTAGTGGGCATCACCGTTTAGTGGTAGCAGTAGTGACGACAAAAATGACGATTTAAAGAGATTTCAGTTAAAGGAACTTAAATTTTTTGAAAACATCAACTTATTAGCGTTTTTGTCCTTTGGCCTCTCTCACATATCTTCAAAGGGCGTCCTCAGAAATATTAATCAGGGGTATTTTTCTAAAGGTAATGACTATCCTTACAATACTTTTGATTCAAACTCGCTACGATTTTAAATTAATTTTTTGATACCCGTAATATCCTAATATCAAATGACTTAAATACCATTTTAAAATATAGTACATTGAATCCCTTAAACCCTACTAAATCCATTACCTTAGATTCCATCACTATATCACCTTACACTACACCCCACTTTCCAACCCAAACACTAAATACTAAAACCCTAAATCCTTTATCCAAACCTCATTCTTCCACCTAAATCATTATTCTTCAACCATTTTAGCACTTCTCCCTTCTCCACTAGTGTATCATTATTTTCCATTTATTATTTCTGAATCGGTTGATATATTTATGTACTTGATTGGCCAATTGCTGGCCGAAACAAAAGTTACAAGTTAACTCTTTTCGTTATAGCATTGATTTGATCTGAGAATATTGATACAATGATGTTATCGCTTAAGATGTAAGAGCATTTTGAGAGTCCACAAATGGAGAATCTTGATCCCTTTTTTTTTTATCATATTCAGCTCTTCTTAAATTGATTGAATATGTGTCTCTAGATTGAGGTGAGGTGTAATCGTTAGCCTTCGGGCTCATCTAATCAAAAAAAAAAAAAAAAAACTCTTCTTAAATTGATTGAGGAATCATATATTGTTCATCGTGGATTTTCTTAAAAGTCGTCTCAATATTTACCAAACCTGATAGTAGAAGAGCAATTCCCTGTCAGAAATTCTACCACTCGATATGCAGTATGTTATCAGGTGAATGGTTCATGTGCTCTATGTTTGTTACCCCAGCCTTGGGTCAATTGATTGAAAAAAAAGAGTTAATGTTCTCTATGAATTAAATCTGAAATCTTTGTCTTATTACATGTGGAAAATTACATGTGGAAAGTTGTTTTTTTGGACATCAAGATGATTAAAAATTAATTTGAATCTTCATGCAAAAACTTTGAAACGATCAGGACGGTTCTGGATTAATAGTCTTCATCATGATTAAAAATTATAAAATAGCTTAAATATCCTTGGACATCAAGATGGTTCTGAAATATTGAATGTCCGTGCAAATACTAAAACTCCTCTCATCCTCTATCGTTCTTCCTCGTCCAACAAGCTCTCAAACCCCTTTGCCTTCTTTTTTCTCCATCCAATAAACTCTCAAACTCCATCCCCAATACCCATTGCAATCTCAACGCATGCCAGGTCGAAATGGATAGAGGAGATGAATGCTGGAACGAAGAAGTTGAGGAAAATTGAGAAGAAAAATTACGCGCCAAACTGACCAATGAAAGCTCGTCCATTTTTACGTTTTCGGTAGTAGCTGATCGATAGATTAGCTCATTTTATCGGTACCATGACACCGATACAATAACATATGTATCGGTAGAACAATGCCGATCAGTGTTGTCTTAATTTCGGGTTCGAAGCATTGTATCGGTATCATGCTACCAATAGAATATCTCAACTTATCGGTACCACGACACCAACATTATGGCAAAAGTATCGGTAGCATGGTACCGATATGCTCTCTTCATATAAGATATGAACCCTTGTATCGGTACCATGGATTTTCGTGCCGGTCCGACATTGTGCGTGCCGGCCGGTACATATCGTGCCAGTGGGTTAGCGGCATCAAACACACACCCCCCCTACCGTGCCAATAAGAAGAGGAAGTAGGAGGAGGAGGAAAAAGGACAATGGCATGGGGGCGTGCCGCATCTGTGCCAGCGGCACATACCATGCCAGCAGGTTGCCGGCACGACGCGTGCCACTGGGACGGCAACCCATGATTGGTACCATACTACGATAGGTTATGTAGTTTGTCGGTATCAATGTACCGTTAAATTCACAATGTTGTCGGTTTTTATGTATCGATATCTATGAATTGTTATATTCTCACTACATTATAGTCCTAAATTTCATCGTGTTTGTCATGCTAACTGCAGGGAGACACTTAGGGGTAAGTTTCCACTAGTGCCAGCGTTGTAGGAGACGATTTGGCACGGGATACCACTGGGAAAATCGAGATGATAAGAAAATTGATGGAGCTTGGACAACCTGAGTTTATGACACTTGATAAAAAAAAGGCCTTTAGACAAATCATTTCTCAATACATGTATACAAACCAATTCCACAACGCTCCATACAATAAAATACGCATTCATCAGTACAAATTAACACATTACATTCATCCACACAAAGGTTGAAACAACACATTCATCTATTTGAAACAATACATTCATCCAAACAAGACCGCCGAAGATGACGAGACCCCGACTTATTATTTTCCCCATGGACGAATCATTTTGTTGTTTCAAAAAATAAAATGCAAAGATTAGTAGTAAATAGTACCACAACAATAACACATAGGAAGCAAAGTACTTGTGAGGACCCGTTCCTCTAACCTGGCTCAACCGCGTAGGTCGAGGGTCGTTTTCCTATTGGCTTGGTTCCGCGTCGGGTGCGATCAGGCGATCGTATTGGCATTTTGGACTCCAGAGGTAATTTGGTAAAATTGCGCCCTGGCGGTCGGTTTTACACCCGCGTTATGCACACACTGTATTGGATTGATGAATATGATTGATTAGAACCATAGGGGTGCTTCTGATTGGAAGATCGGAGCTCGATCGGGAATGATCGAATCGGACGGCCGAGATCGTTTCAGATCTCAATAAATACCCTTCCTTTCTCTCTCTCTCCTTCTTCTTTTTCCTTTTCTTTCTCCCCCTCTCTCCTGTTGGCTGCTGGATTAGAGCTCTAGCTACGGATTTTCGGCACGGATCCATGACGATCGAAGTGAAGGATCTTGTAGATCGCCTGTACATCTATACATGTAGGTGTTTCTACCCAATTCCTACGGATTGGTTTCCCTAGGATTGTGTTTTGTGGTTTTGATGTGTTTGTTTTTGTTGGAATGTTATGTAACTTGATAGAGTAGTGTAATAGAGTGTTTGGAACACATCTACCTTGTCAATTTCGTATTCTATCGGACGAATTTCGTATTTCTCATCGTTTTGTCGGTTTTCATCGGTTTTCGGCTATTTCGGCTTGGATCTGAAATTTAACCGTCGGAACTTGGATTTCTTTGTGTCATTAGGTTCTCCACCATCAATTGCACATCCCTCCAAAATTTGGTTTGATTCAGATTGGTTTTGATAAATCGAATCCAAGAAATTTGGTTTTCAGCACTATTCACTGTACCAGTCGACGTATGAAGGATCTTCTTCGATCTTTTGTTTGTTGATGCTCTGTCTCGTCTGAAGAAAATTGATCTTCTTGTGCTAAGAAGATCGATCCCTTCCTTGACAGAGGGTGCTCTTGGGAAAGATCGATCTTCTTGGGAAGGAAGATCGATCCCCTTTTTCCCAGACAGAACACTCTCTTAAGAAAGATCGATCTTTTTGTGAGGAAAGGAACGTAGATAGAAGATTGATCTTCTTGGGTAAGAAGATTGATCTCTTATATGTTGATTGTCATGTATGATTCGAATTTTCGTGATTTTGATTTCTTTTCAAACCGGATCTCTTGCACGTCCTTTCAAATAATGTTTAGCGACGAGCATGATGTTTTACTTGAGATTTCAACGGATTTGATTGGAGACACATATTTTTGAGAGAACTTATGCGTTTATCGATTTTAATCAATTTCTCTGATTTTGTCGATCAATTGTCTCCTGATCGACTCGATACCTTAGCATATCATGTTGATGCATGTTTAGGACTACCAATTGACGGATTTTTGGAAAGGTTTTTTGTTAAGGTTTTTCCATTGTAATATTCATTTACATATCTTATATGCTTAGAATAAATGCCCAGGGCCGACGGTATATCCGTTTCTATTTTCTTTCTGGATCAACCAGGGGAGTCATGCCTCTCACACATGTGTAAAATAAATGGGCCGAAGGTGTGCCCTACTGCTTTAATATAGCCCAACTGATTGCCGGCGTGCACCGGGGGCAGTAGTATAAATGGTTGTTTCAATGATTGCTTGGATGCTTGGGTAACTTGGTTGGTACGATTATTGTTGTACTTGTAGATCAATTATCCATGGGATAATTATGGAACCTTAGCATGTCGAGTGTCAGAGTGCACTGAAGGCTATTGTATAACGGCGTTGCCGATTGTTGTTAAAGAATAATGTTGGATTCTTTATATAGTGTAGCTTAAACTGTTGTACTCATATGATGATGTGGCATATAATGACATCTAGGTTAAATGCTTGTATAGATTCATGCACTGTATGCATTAGAAACATTTCAGGTTAGACGGGGTGATGGGTTGATCGCCGATCCGAGGGCTCGGGCAGCTCGGATCTAGATCTAGAACCAAGGATGGGTAACAAGTTTTAGGGCGCGATTGTATTGTGGAATCATTATGTTATCGAAGCTATTGTCTAGTTGGCTACAATGATAATGTTATTGAGGTTTAGAGGTCGTTTTGCTTCTCCAAGGTCAAGTGCTAAGGATGGTTGTCGATGTCCCTGACGTGTGTCCCAAGGCAGTGGTTTCCTACTGGATAAGGGTGTTCCTACTGGTTCTGGTTCTTGTTTCCTCCCAGCATGTTTGGTTGATGTTCCCAGCGTAGTCGGTTGAGAAGAGTAGGATCCCTTGGGGAATCGATAGGGGTTATGGGACCTCATGGCGTCCTTTAGATTTCGGCGGAGAAACGACATAATTGTTGTTTTCCTCCCTTTCTGTGCGACATAGAGTAGAACTCTACTGAGCTTGTTGTTCACTCCTATCCGGGCTGTATTTTGCAGGTGCAGGCGCCAGCTCATCTTCCGTAGTACCAGCTAGACCAGCTTTTGGCGACGCGATGACTTCCAGAGGCACTTGAGATTGTTGTGGGATATCTGTTGTACCTTGATAGATTTTTTATATATAGACATCATTCGAGGATTTTGTTAAATATATAATTTCCCTCTTTGAGGAATTTTGATTAATCTGTATCTGATGTCTAAATAGTACAACTTGATGTTAACCTAATAGAATCATGTTTCTTCTATTCTTAAGTTTCGATTGCTAGCAGTTTGTTAGAATTATAGTTTTGTCATTGGAAGTCAAATGTTTAAATTAACTCTAAATTTCGCAATGTATCGCGCCAGATCGGATGTGAATAGTAGTAAGAGCCCTCAAGCCCCGGACCGGATGGGTTTTCTGAGTCAGGGTATGACAGTATTGATAGGTAAATCAATGTATCAACCACAAAAGAACGGTAGCAATGTACTATACGGGAACTAAATCACATGGCTATGACTGCAATGCTTGGTACCAAAAATTGCACTCTCCTATCAGTAGTATCAGGCCGATAGGTGTGCTTTGCTATCGGTAGACTACAATCGAGTGGGGTTAGAACCAGTGAACATATAGAAAGTGTTGATTTTTAATGAAAAATCCAACACATTAGGATTAAGATTAAGGAAAAACATACTATGCATCGAATGTGGGTGAGAAAACGCATAAAATGACAAAGAATGGACTTAAAAAACTTAAAAAACTCACCATAAAACTTGTGTTGAAACCTTGAGAAGGATAAAGTTGGTGAGTTCGGCGTTCGGCATCCGGCGTTCGTTTTGCCGTGGAAGGCGAGCGAGATAGGATTGCTTGCAAGGATTTGCCGTGGGCAGAGGTTGCAATTGGGTGGTGCATCCGGTGGAAATAAAGAAAGGTTCAGGAGAGGGGGGAGTGGGTTCGGGAGGTGGGGGCCAGGCGTAGTTTAGGTATTTATACCGTTATAGTGTGTGGGGTTAGTGTGGTGTGGGGTTTTGAGTGTGGTGTGCAGTTTCAATGGTAGTTTGGGTAAGAAGTGATGTTTGGTGTAGTGTATTGAGTAAAAATCCATACTCTAAAATTTGGGTTATGGTGCGTTGAGTAAATGTGGTGTGTTCAGTCGAAAATGTGGTGCGATAAAGGTATCATTTTCTAAATTTTGGATGTGTGTACAATTAACTCAAAATTACAATGTAAACACAATACATTGGTGAATTATCATAATAAAGATTGTGAACCCCAACTTTTCTCAGTCTCAAACCGCTCTTTAAATTTAATATTCACACAACCTTTGCGCGAGCCTAAGGTCCACACACATAGAGAAATGAGTAACTAACTTTAAATTTAATATTCACACATAACTTTTGAGTGAGTCATGAGGTCCACAGACAGAGAAATGAGTAACTCATTCTAAATTTAATATTCACGCATAATCTTTGAGTAAACCCCCTAAGGTCAACACACACAGAGAAATGAGTAAATAACTCTAAATTTAATATTCATGCATAACCTTTAGGGATAATATCATTTTAGTACCCTCTAGTTTCAAGAATTATCAATTTGAACTATGTGTTTTAAAACGTAACAAAACAGATATGTAGTTAATAATCTAGTCATTTTAGTCTCATGATGAGAACGACGTTAGTTGAGTTAACCGGAAACTAGTCACATGCGTGGCCGGTTTGGCATTAAGTCAACAAACGGCGTTACCAAACTTAACACTAAATTGAAAAGTTAGTTAACTACGTACAGACATGTTATGCGGTTTGTTGAACCACAACCCCTCTTGTATCTCCATGATAATCTATTGCAAAGTTTATTTCTTAATGCTCTTGTTGTTGTTGTTGTTGAGTGCTTTTTTCAACAACATGCATGAGACCTTGTGCTCCGGAATGATTAAAAATGATGAATCTAAAGTAGTGGTTGTTGTTGGACCAATTGGCTATAAAATCTCTAACTCTTGAAGAAAGCGGCAGTCTTTTGTTCCTAGAACTGAAAACCTAGGTCTGCCCTTTTATGTATGGAAACAACAATAATGATTACGGATCAATCTCCTAGGGTCCGTTTGGACACCACGGATCCCGCAGATCCGCGGGATCCGCGGTATCCACGAGACAAAATCCGTGGGAGCGGATTTCGCCCCCGGCGTCCGCTCGAATCGAGCGGACACCAAAAATGGTATCCACGTGATATCCAAACGATGGATCCCGCACATCTGCCGGATCCTACGGATCCGTCGGGATCTCGAGGTGCCAAACGGACCCCTAAAGTAGGAGCTATAATCGAATGAGTCACAGATACTTCCTTACAATATAGAAATATATATTTTTTTTTAATGAATAACTGAGTGTTTGATCCTAACTTAGCTGATAGAGTAGAAGCAGAGGTATAAGCATATGAGTCACATATACTTCCTTACAATATATATATATATATATAAAATAATTGGGTCTTTAACCCTAATTTAACTGATGGGGTAAAAGTAGAAGGTATGACCATATGAATCACAAATACTTCTTTACAATATAGAAAAAAATAATAATTGAGTCTTTGATCCTAACTTAGCTGATAGAGTAAAATCACGCGTCCGTAGATTCTAAACATGTATCATTGTAGTTTACTGAAATCTGTGGACTCCTTATAAGAATTATTTTTTTGTTAAGTAACAAAAGCGTCATGTTAGCATGAAAATTTAACCATTGACCGGTCAAATAATCAAGGTCAAAATTACCTAACACTCAAGAATCAGGAGATTGTGGTTTAATACAACTCCTTCAAACTATGTTCGAACCGAGGTGTCAAGTTAAATAGAAATCTAGATTGAACCTAAATAAATAATCTAATAAAGTTAATTATCAGGATTAAACCTAAGTTACTCCTAATTTAATCTAGTGTAAATAAGAAATCATCTAAAACTATTAATTTAATCTAGAAAACAGTAAAGATCATCCTAAATTACTTAAATCAAATAAGATATGTATTTAAATCTATTGCTTAACTTAATCTAGATTAAGATATGAAAAACTCATTAGTTAAATTATTCTACAGAAAACAGTAAAGAAATTGTAAAGAATACGATGAAGAAAGCATCATAAATCTAATATTATATTATCCATCTAAGAACAACAATCTAAACTACATTATGTAGAAGAGAAAGACTAAACGTAGAAGAAACATGATGATTTTATTGAATAATCATCATAAAAGAGAAAGACTAAACGTAGAAGCCCGCCAACGGCTAGGCGGGCTGGGCGGTTTGCTCTCTAGTTACTCACACTTATCCCTTATCCACTTAACAAAGTCTTTTGCTCTCTAATCTCCACCGACCGTCGACCGCCAAGCGCCCTCACCCCCGCACGCGCCGCCCTCTCTGATCTCCACCAGCGCCTAGACGGATCTCGAGACTCGAGAACTCATCTCCGTCGCTCCGCGCTGCCCTCACCCCCGTGCCACGTCGCCCTCTTTGATCTCCACCAGCGCCTAGACGGATCTCGGGACTCGAGATCTCACCTCCGCCTTCACCTCGATCTTGAGAGATCTCACCTTCGTTTGCTCTCTGGTCTCAAATCTTCGCCGACCTCGAGAGATCTCACCCCCGTTTGAGGCATATGCTTGAAAGTTGCAAGAATCAAAACTTTGAAAGGAATAATATTGCTATTTAAGTTTTATATTTTTATTTATATAATTATATGTAATAAAAATTATATTAAAATTAAATAAAATAAAATCGCCTAGTCCCCGCCTAGGCGTCCGACTAGTCCTCTGGGCGCTAGTCCCCGAGCTTCCGCCCGACTAGCGCCTAGCGTTTTGTAGAACCTTGCGAATCAGGCCTTTTGCTTTGCTTGTCCTGCGACAAGCGTATGGAGAGTGGAGTCCAGACGTGCCAATACCTCGCTCAGGGCATCCGATGGTGGGTACAACATCTCCGTGGGCTGTGATGATGAAGGGAAGCTATCACGGCCGCAGGAAGAACTGCTCTGATAACAAGTTATTACGAGCGGGTTTGGGTTTGCTCGTAATGGGTCTCGGGCTCGACCTAGCTCGAACTTGCTCGAATCTAGGTTGATGCCTCAATTTGGGTTGCAATATGTTGGGCTAGGCCTTGAATGGGTCAGAAGTAATGGGCTAGAGGATCAATGGCCCTGCATCTTAGTGGGCTGGGCTGAGGGGCTTGGATCAATGTGGAGTGAACTAGATCAGATTATGGAGGAATCTGATCAAGTCCAGTGGCAAAGGCTGGATCAATCTGGTCTGCACCCAATTGGATCAGATGGGAATCTGATCAGGCCCAAGCAACTCGGATTAGTTGAACCAGCTCGCGAGAGGGCAGCTCGTCCGAGACGATGGCTGCCAACAAGGGGGTCGGCATCACGGTTGTGGATCTCGTCGGGAGGTGGTCGGGAAGAGGCTAGAAGGACCTCGGTACTCGAATTTGGTGTCGGATGGGGTCAGAGAGGCCGGAGACGACGGTGATGAGAGATGGCGGTGCTGAAGCTCTTCGAGAAGACAAGCCATAGTCGAGGATGGCGGGGAATCACCGGATCGGGGGGTTGGATGGTGATTTGGAGGTCGAAGACACTGGTGTTGGAAGGTGGCAGCGACGGACCTGAGAGGAAGAGCTCGGGTTGGGGGTTTCTCCGGCAAGGAGAGGTTGCGGAGGGAGTGGACGACGTCAAGGGAGGTTGTGGCGTCGTCGGAGAGGAGTGGGAAGGGAAGGGGACGTCGGGAGGTGCCGGTTCCGGAGGAGATGGGAGTTCGCCGGAGATGGACGAGCGGCCGGCAAGGGCGGTGGTGGTGGTGGCTAGTGGATTTTAGTGTTAGATGTGAGGTGGGGTGAAGGAAATGGATGGTTGGAATGGAAAGATCAAGAAATGGACGGTTGTGATTGAAGAGATCCCATGGATGAGAAACCAGTCTTGAACGCTCCTAAGATAGAGCCCAATACCCCCAAGGGTCCTTTCTCATTAGGGCATGTTTGGTTCCCATGAAGTGGCTCGGAAGTCATTTTTTGAAGTGACTTCCGAGCCATTTCAGGTGTTTGGTTGCTCGGAAGTGAGGTTGAAGTGACTTTAGCCTCACTTCCAAGTCACTGTAGCCAAAGCTGTCACTTCTCATTTCGATTTTCGGTCTTTTTGGTGTGAAGTCATTTGAAGTGACATTTGAAGTAGAAAATAATATTAATAATATTATACTGTAATAAAATATTAATATAAGTAGGTCCCGCATATCACGTATCACCTCGTGATTGGTCCACGTCATCCAAAATAATATTATTTCTAATAATTTAATTTAAAAGTTATTAAATTATTAATATTTTAATATTAAAATATTATTTTAATGTTTTAATTTTAATATTTTAAGTGGCAAATAATGTTAATAATATCATACTGTAAATAAAATATTAATATAAATAGATCCCACATGTCACGTGGCACCTCGTGATTGGTCCACGACATCTAAAATAGTATTATTTTTAATATTTTAATATAGGGAAATTATTAAAATATTAAATAGTTTGGGGGTGATCATATCCCACTCCAAACACCAACCAAACACCAGAACTCAGAAACCCCCAGAACTAGAAGTCACTTCACTTCACTCCCCAGAAGTCACTCACTTCACGCCCCAAAAGTCACCCACTTCACTCCCCAGAAGTCACTTCACTTCAGTTCATTTCTCAGCAACCAAACAGGCCCTTAATCAAAACATAACATGCTTCATCCGGGGCTCTCCCCTATAAGGACTATATATAATAAGTAGAAGGATTTAGAGGGTTCTAATGGACTTTTTTCAATCGGGTATAAACCCGGTTAAACAAGCTCTTATAGAGAAAAAAAGAAAAAAGAAAGATAATGCCCCATGAACTGTGCTGCCCTGGACCCTCGTATCAGATTTTTTCAAGTTTATGTGACGACGGGACTCGTGACTTCCACAGATGAACCAATACAAGTTCTTATATATATCAAAAGTCAAACTTTGAATCACCACACTGAAAGATCCAAACTCTCTAGCATCACACCATGCCCTCAGGTGCTAATCCACCGCTCTACCCCCCATGAAACAGACAGTACAGTGTCCCTCATGTTTGTATGTAGAGTGGGATTCTGTGAGAGACGTTTAGGATATGAGACAATATGTACTAATATTTCAAGACATTTAGCACCACACCCTCAGGTGTACATTGTTTTATCCCTTTCTAGGATAAAACGAGGACCAAAGATCAAAGAATAGTATGGTTGGGTATCCAATGTTTGCATAAAATAGAAATGAATAATATATATACAAATAACAAAGGACCAATCATGGGACGATCTAATTTTAATTTAAAGAAAAACGAATAGTAGTTGGTTCTTCCTAGATGAAGTCAAACAAGGCATGCCATGCACATATAGGAGTCCTATAGAATGGTTTGGCCGCTAAAGTGATATTTTCTCAAGGTCGCTAGGGGTGCCATCACCACCCCACATGAGGGACTAAGGGACCTCTCTCTCTCTCTCTCTCTCTCTCTCTCTCTCTCTCTCTCTCTCAATCTCTATACTTCTCTGTTTTGTAGTGTTAGGGCTGAGATGTTAGAAAACTTTAGAATTGATTCCTATCTATCAATCAATGGGATCCCATGATTCTTAAGGAGGGCCAGTGTTCTCTTGATGGTGGAAAAGAAATTTTCAAAATGATTCTCAACTTTCTTGTTCTCCAATTGGTTTTGTGGATCATGCTCGATCCTTTTCTTTTGCTATTCTTTTCAGTAATTGAGTGTTTGATCCTGACTCGAAAACGATGATTTGGCGTGTTCTCTTGACAGAGGAAAATAAAGTTTCAAATGATTCTCAACTTTCCAATTTATTCTTAGGATCATGTTAGATTCTTTCTCTTTTGTTGTTTTTCTTTAATAATTGAGTGTTTAATTATGAGTCAAAATTGACTAGTCCCAATCACCACCTTTTCTTCCGATATCAAAGTGAGACGAGCTGGGGGGGGTTTCGGGGACAATTTCCCGGCACATGACTTCTGCATATTACTACAATTGTGGACACAACCGTGTGTAAACCGTACTCCTTTTTTTTCCATCCATAGATGCTTCTGCGTAATTATTTCCCGACTTGTTTTAAAATGACTCGAAATTATGATCTCCACACTAGAGGTGACTAGTATTGCACAATACACTCTCGTGAACACGGTATCATCTTGATCTCCCCTATATATTGGAGTAGATTATATTACTCAAATATGAAAAGAAAAAATATTCATGTACTTGGACATATGACTTGTATAATGCACATGTCACATATTGATAGCTATAAATACCCATTAATTGATTTAATCTATCAATAACCCACTACTAATGGACTAGGTCAATCAATCGGTATCTCACTAGTGATTGAATGTACCGGTAGTGAGATATCGATTGCTTGATCTAGTCCAATAGTGAGATACCGATTATTTGATCTAGTCCGGTAGTGAGATATCGATGGCTATATCAAGATATCGGTATCCTACTACCAATAAATGACATGTACATTACACATACCACATGTTCATATATACCACATGTTCATGTATACAAATCAGCGCTCACATGAGAATAGATTCTTGTCACCGAATTCCCGATACATCCGATTGCAAGCACAAACTTTTGCATAGCTTAGTTTTCTTTTTGTTTCTTTGAAGAATCCACTGAGTCTGTCTTTGACCGGAGATGCTTCTTTACTTGTTAAAATAGCAAACTTAGAATACCACGAGTTAGAAAGCCGCGAAGAAATGGAAAACACCAATTGTGTGGGAATAAAGATGAGTATATTGAGTGACCTAAGCAGGTGAAAAAAAGTAAGGGGGGGATTAATACTGCTTCAACTTTGGGTGAAGGGTGCTGAGTATGCATGAGGAATCATCTTTTCATACTCAAAACTGATGCTGTAATCCTGGATTCGGACAAGTTAAAAGCCCGCCACCATTAGTATTAAGGGGGCCTTTTAAAACATAAATATCGTTAGAATCTCAATTTTCACATTTATCCTTCAAAACATTCATTGACAAAATAGATATGTTAATTGAAGGTTTTGAAAGATAAATATACAACATGATGGGCTTTTCTAAATATATTTAGGTAAAGAAACCCGCTTTAATAAACCATCACTTGCAGAGCTGAAATCCCAAACCTCCTCACTGTAAACTTCAAAGCTTACTAATTTGTCAGCATGGCTTCAATTCAATTACCAAACCATCACCACCAACTATTTTCTGAAGATTAGATGCTCCCAGAGACCTTTAGATGAGCTTCTAGCAGCTGCCCAGTTCTTTTCATGGGTCACACAGGACATATGTTTGAATTAAAAATGAAGTACTTCAACAAGAAATCTAAAAGATGTTAGACATAAACAGACAATACATACATCATCCTTTGCAGGGGGCAATGTCTAGAGCTTGGTAAATGTATGGCAATTGGGTCTAGTTTCCCAAGTGAGACTTCATACATCCAGCAACAAATTTGCACAAGGAATATGAAGGCGATCATGGTTGATATAACTTAATCACCTCATGGCTAATGTACAAGTTCTTGTAAAGCCAAGCATTTTCATTCGACAAAAATTGATGATACAAATTATCCTTATATGAGAGAAGAAATGAAATCTGTACTATCCCTGTGGATGCGATGAGCTTGGAACTGACATGCATGGTATCCTGCTGGAGGATTAATCTAAGGGCAATATCCATAAGCCAGAAACGTTAGCAAACTGGAAGATATGGACACTGATGCGCCTCACCTCTCCATTCTTTGTTCTTGAAAGGGCTTCTTCCACTCTGGAGAAGCTCCAATTAACTTTTGAGATGTGATCAGGATCTGAATGTATACAAGTCAGAACCTGCTGCAAATAGATTTATGACACAACAAACTCAGACGCAGTAGGATGATAATTAAGATGAAAATGAAATTACAAGGCATAAATGAATGTGACAAGCATACATCATTATTTCCATGGTACATCACCTAATTGTGGGACCTAAACGTCCGCTGTCATCAGCACTTTGAAAGTGCACCGGCAGCAGATAATAGATTCCTCCGAGAGAACTGCAACCAGGTATGCCAGCCAAATTATGCAAAATTATTCTAGTAAGAAAAATGAAGAAATCTGGAAAACTGTAAAGCTTATATACCTGCAAGGTATATACTGGAGTAGATTTGGTAGGAAGAGCTTTCAGTAACCTGAGTCTGTTCGCACCTCCAGCTTTGCTGAACAAGATAATAGACAGGTTAAAGTTCGGTCAACAGTGATCATCCTTTCTTTCTAGACAGTGATCTACGTACTTTTCATCCATCTTCGATGGCTTTGTACTGGCACTAACATCCCACAGCTTCACAGTACAGTCAGCGGATCCAGAGGCAAGCAGTGTTCCTTCACAACTGGGGTGATCAAGAAGAAATGAGGTTAACAAATGAATGCAACCAATGGCGTATAATTTTAGTGCAATATATACATTACAACTGGAGCAACTAGTAGTAAGAGACGTGTTTATGTATTTGTTTCCAAGGATGCACACAACCTGACATCACTGGCCTTTGTGCAGTTATTTTCAATTTCGTAAAGATTAAACAGCAATACAGCTGTCTTGGGTGTCATCTTAACTAAAAATTGACCCAAAAGAACTTACAGAGAAGGCAAGGATCAGATAAACTGAAGCATAAAACTAAAGCATTATTATACTGATCAATAATCTTGCACCAGCAGGTACAGTCCCAAAGTTCTAAATATTATATTATCATGCCACATCAATTAGTCCAAACTATAAATCCCTAATTATTATTCTAACCACTTCAGTCCTTTCATAGTGCCTGTTTTTCCAATGTCATTGTTATCTATTGGAAGTTCAAGTTCAACCTTATGGAAATAATAATGTGTAGCAAGAGGAAATCATACTCCACCTGAAAGCAAGAGTCCACACACAAGAATTATGGCCCATCAATGGTGAAACACACCGACCACTAGAGAGATCCCACATCATAATAGTACCATCTTCATCACCAGAAGCCATGTACCGCCCATCAGGAGACATTGCAAGTGATAGTACCATGCTTCTGTGGCCAATAAATATACGAACACATTCCCCACTTTGCACATCCCATAATCTAACCGTCCGATCACTGGAACCAGTAGCGATGTAGTTACAATTTGCATGCCATTGTACACACTGAGTGATATGACCATGAAAAACATTAGAGACAAACAATCGAGTGATCTCATGCATAAAGTATTGAAAATTAGAAAGACACAACTGCAAAAGAAGATTGTATTGCATAAACAAATCTTGATGGAAAAGCAAACAATGAAAAGGATGCACATGCTCCTAACTGAGTATAGTCTCAAGAAAAAAGTGTGCCAACATTTGTGCAAAAGAATAATCACCTATTTCTACTGTAACATGCTGTCCTTATAGATGCCTTATAGATGCAAAAAACCATAAGAAATGAACTTTATATATCTACATGTTTCTGATGCGAGAGTAAGTTTCATAATTGGAAAGATTTAAACTTGAATCCAAATGTGAATGAATTATGAATTCGAAATCAGATTTAAATCTGAATTCTCATTGTTAGAATTTCGTTTTGAACTAATTTTCTATTTTGATAAATTAGGTTTTTGAATGAGGTTTCCTATTTTGAGTAGCTTAGTTTTTTAATTAACTTTCTTATTTCGATTAGTCTCTTGCATAGGTTCTAAATAATGGATTGTATGCTAATTAAGGCTAAGCTTTTGTGGAAAGAAGAAGAGTTTCTCCTTTGTGTTACCAATGCATGCTGTCAGGTCTGAATCAGATGCTTCGACTCTGAATCGCTTTAACCAGAAGAGTTTTTTATTCGAGTTCAAGAGCTGAGTTTACTTTGAAAAATGGTTCCCTGTCAGACAGATAAGTTCAGAGTAGAAGAATAGACTCACATCAACATCAGAGTAATGTCCAGCCATTATCCGCAGCGGATGGATACGATCCATCGACCAGATTCTGGCAGTGCGATCATGTGAGGAACTAGCAAAATAATGGCCAACAGGACTAAACTGCTCCAAAGAATGCAGAATACAGTAGTCAGATATAGATTCATAACTTAGAAATTCAATTGCCAAAACAATGTCCATAACCAAACAACATTGTGATGACTTCAAAGATTCACAAGACAATGTTGTTGCAGATGATAACAACAATACTAGATAGCATACAAAAACCATAAATGAAAAAACTGATGGAGACAAGTTATGGCATCATAACAAAGTACGCCACAGAAAAGATGCTTGCAAGGCCCAAAGCATCTGCAAATGTCCAACAAGCTGGGAGCCTGCTTGCAAGCTAGCACAATTCAAGCCAACTCTAATTCAATTTTAATCTAATTTGCAACTCAGTCTGGTTGGGTAATGTGTTGTAGCTAAGTTCCATAATAAATTCAACTTTTAAGAAGTATTGGGTCATATTTCTAGGTTTAATTAGCTATTTGGTTTGAGCACAGTGAAGAGTGGTTAGTACCTATTTGGTGAAAGCCTGTTGTCTAGAAAGAGGTTTTGGGCTCAAGTCCCATCTAAGGCAATTTTAGTTTGCAAAATCTGTAGTTGTGCTTGACACAACTACTGGCCTACCTTTAGGCGATCTCAGTCATGGTCAGAGGCTCACCTACTAAAGAAAAGTCATTTGGCGTGGACTTATTAGCTAAGGCATTTGGGCTTAATACCTAACACCTAAGGACTCGAGGTCAATTTAGGTCAGGGTTGGGTTTTGCTTTATATGCCAATGAATAAGGATGCAAATGTTCTTAATAAAATGAATAAGTTGATGCCCATGAAATTTCAGCAGTGATTAATCTTGACGATATTGATGCAACCATTTTTCGAGGTGTGATGCCAAGGGAAACCTAGCCATGGCGCTTAGGGCTGTCTATTGCTCTTTTTTCTTCTTCCTAGCTTCTTTTCAGTCGAATTCCAGCCTTCTTTGCCAACTATTCTTTCCCTAAACCCATCCTAAAGAGCAGCTAACCACTTTAAAATAATTGTTCAAGCAACCATAAGATGCCAAAATATTGTGGGATTTGCAATTCACAAGCCCAAAACAGCCACTAAACCCTGTGTTTTCATCTTCATTTCACCACAAATCCTACCTTTATTGTTATAGCATTACAAATCCATACATCACTAATACTTTGGAACCCATTTTCTATCAAAATCCTCACAATAACTTGTCCCTAACGCTATGACAAGTTGTTAGTAAATCTTCATAAATAAAATTTGCTATCGCACCTTCGTTTTACACAAATTTTGACATCAAACCTTAGGTTCTACAAGGAGAGAAAAAAAAACAAAAACCTTCTTTTTTCAAGCAACAAGAAGTAATGAAAACCTAATGGCACAGCTCTACGTGTTCTGCAAGGAAATTTCGCATGAAAATCCAACCAAACATGACGAGTAACAATCTTTATTTTACCTGAACATCCCACACTGGATAATTATGTCCTTTGTAGCAGACAAGATTTGAGTTCAGTTTGGTGCTCCACAATCTTACTGCGGCAAACACAAGATGATATTGTTAATTAATAGAAATGATTTCAATTGTCCATCAAGAATACCAAGAAAAAATGGCCAGAGAAATATAACTTGTCGAGTCTGACGAAGAAGATAGCACAAAGTCCCCGAGAGGGCTAAACGTGGCTGAATAAACAGGACCAGCATGGCCATGGAACAAATTGTACGGTCTTTTTCCTTCATCAGACCCAGCCAAATGCTCGTTCTGAGAAGATCCATTCTCCCCCTGCATATTGGCTGGAAACTATGGTTTAGTTAATGAGAACATCCCCTCATAGAAGTGTCAGACAATGCGATGATTTTAACTCAGAAAAATTAAGGCTGCATGCAAAACACATGGAAAAATTCATAAAAATAATTAACAGTAAGACATGGAAGAACGTGAAAGGTAAAATTTCTATGCTTGAGGTATATTCTAAAAGATAAAGAGGCCTCTAGTGTACGTTACTTGCTGATGACATCATGTTTACCCCGGCAAGAAAAGCAAAATTGAACAATATATCAGAACACTACTAAGTAAGGGCATGTAAGCCAGCAGAGATGAGAGCAGTCACATAAATCCACAATCTAAACTAAGAATCAAGTAACAATTAACCCCTAGGAGATATGATAACAATCACAATACCATTACCTACCATCCAAAGCTACGGAAAGGGGGGAAAAAGACGAAATGATTGAAGTGCAAGGAATTGAAGCATCAAACCCTGAACCTGTGTTGGTGCAATGTGCCCACGAGATGGGAAGGCCGTCTAACTAGCAAAGCCATCCCATTATTGAGCAATAAGGAGGGTCCCGTCTAAGTTAGTTGCACAAGATGGCAATGCCTTGTCGCCCAAACCAGTTTCAGAGAACAATCAAGTTCAGTATTTCATCTATGTACATATCTACCAATGGATTGTGTCCATTGATCATGAATTCATCGATAATAGGACCAAGTGCATTGCGCTCACAGCAAATCCCATCGGGCATCAAATGAAGGTCTTAAATCTAGAGCAAGAAAAAGCTGAGTAGTTCAACATGCAAAGAATCTAGTATTAGACATACGACCAAGATGGTGTGCACTCTTTGCAATTTACCCACTAACTTTTACAAGAAAGGACCCAAATTTCCCATAGCAAAGGAACAGTGACATCACCACCGAAGTATTTCAGCAAGGGAGCTTATGCAGAAGTTCAAATTTTTAAGCAAGAGAAACCATTTCAAAAGTGAACATAATGCCTTATATTGAAACTCACAGCTGTTAGCTACTTGACCAATTTTTGACATGTCCCAGACCTGGAAAAAACCAAGCTAGGATGTCATAGGCTCACAGGGCAAAGGAAGGAAATATAAACTTGTAACAAGAAAGTAACCTTCAAAGATGAGTCAGAAAATCCACCAGCAACCAAGGAACCATCTTGGGATATTGCTGCACAGTTTAGTCTGCATAAGTAGAGAAAATAGCAACAATTCAGGATAGATACGAAATACACAAGTAATGATCCAGATAACTGCAAACATTGTTGGCATAAAAAGTTGAGGAGTCCTACCCATTATGTGTATTCAAGAAAGTATAAAAGCTGACAGATGGCAATGACAAGCTACTAAGCTGCACACGGTTTCTTAGGTCCTCGAGGATAGATTGCTCGACTTCGATTGGCCTAAAATAATCACAGACACAGACTTTTTAATCAGAAAAAAGGCATTCTTGAAATAATGATGCGGAGAATCAAAATGCTATTTCATTTTCCACTTCCTGGTGAGCAACAGTACCAAGCGACAAAGGGTAAACCAGCAATGGAGTTCACAGCTAATGATCTAGTGTAGAAAAGGTTGTAAAGGTTATCATAGGCTTGAAAAGACACCGTGCATGAAAAATAGAGCATTGATGAGTTTTAAGCGGATGATAAACATGGAGATAAGGTCTGATCAGCAAGATCACAATCCAAGAATTTTAGTGGAGTCCAGATGAAATTATGCTCGGTCACAACTCTAATATTATATAAATTTTGTTTCTACCATTAGTATTAGCACAGAATTTCTTATCTCATTGATAAACTTACAAGTTACAAGAGACTACTGATAACCACCTGCTCAAAAATCACTCTTAAATACAGGTTCTTATGGTCAAAAACAAGAAAGAAATAAAAGACAGCATGTACACAGCCACATCCAGCACTTGAAGCAAAACCAAACAACCAGAGAAGGATGGCTATTTGTAGAATTCTAAATGTGGCTATTGCTAAAGGTAGCTGGTGTTATTTAGGTGCACCTATCAGTGATAAAAGACTTAAAGTTGTAGATTTTGCTCCTGTTTTGGATAAAATGGCCAATCGAGTTGAATCTTGGAAAGGAAGAAGATTGTCGGAGGCAGGTAGAGTTGTTTTGTTGAAATCAGTCTTGCAAAGTATACCTGTGTATGCTCTTACTACCTCTAAGATACACTGTAAAGTGATAAAGAGAATGGAGCAAATTTGCAGAAACTTTTTGTGGCAGGGGAAGAGAGCAGGGCAGAATTTGGTGGCTTGGTTGGAGGTCTGCAAACCAAAGGAGCTAGGGGGTCTGGGATTGAAGGACTTCTCCGTTTGGCAACGTGCTCTGAAATTGAGAAGAGCAGATGACCTTCGATTGGATCTGAGCTGGGAACTGGGAGAGAATAGAGAAGTAAGAGTGATAGAGGACCATTGGGTTCTGGACGAGGCCTTGGCATCTAAACCGACTCTATTGCAAGCCGGCAAAACAGAGCATTTATTTGTTCGTGACCTTATAAGAGATCAGAGGTGGAATGGAGAACTTTTGAGAGAGATTTTCCATCCAGAGCTGGTTTGTGCCATTGAGGGAATTCCTATTGGGAGGAGTAGTGGAGGTGATAAGGCTCGATGGGTGTATAATCAGAGTGGAGAAGTCACAGCTTCATCAGCTTATCATATGCTATCAAGAAGACTTAAAGTTGCTTGGAGTTATGAAGAGAACTTTAATTGGAGGAACCTTTGACGTCTCCCTGTTGGTCCAAGGGTTAAGCAATTTTTGTGGAAGGCTCTCAAAGGGAAACTGCCGGTGAGAGACCTGCTGTGGAGGTTTTGTTGTGCTCATGACCATCTTTGTCCAAAGTGTGGTATTGCTGATGAAACTGTTTCTCATGCCCTTTTTGAATGTCCTTATCTTAGTGAAGTCACTGATCTGTTATTAATGGAGATTGGTATTGGGGTATGTGATTGGAACCCTGATCATTTGGTGGGGGTGATTTCTCGGTCCTCAAGTCAACCAGGGGTGATGAAGTTGAAAGCCTATGTATGATATGGCTTATGGGTGGACTGGCGTGATCGGAATAGGAGAGTATTTGAGGGAGAGGGTGACCCTTCAGGTGTGTTGGCACAGCGAGCAAAGAGGTTGGCAGAGGAATTCCTCAGATGCAATGGAAAAATTTGCTCGCGAGTTTGGAGAGGTAGCTGATGATGATGTGTGGGTCCATCAGGTTGATGCTTCGCGAGACATCATCACTGGTGATTCTGCAATTGTGGTGGTGGAGAGGCAGGGCGGAGGAGAGTATGGCTGGGTTAGAGCAGAAAAGGTAGAGGCAAGTAACTCTTTTGCAGCTGAACTTACTGCAGTGTTAGCAGCCTTGAGGTGGGCTAAGGAAAGGCATAGGAAGAGAGTAATCATACAGTCTGATGCTTTGGATGTGGTGGATGTCCTTAATGGAATCAAGATATGGCCCAGGGAAGTGGAGCAGATGGCTAAGCAAACTTGGAAGCTTGTGTTAGAATTTGAATCAGTTTTGTTCTTGTTCATACCGCGATCATCCAATATTGTGGCTGATCGTTTTGCTGAGAGATGCAGATATGCTGGGATGAACATTGTCTGGCAGTTGGAGGATGGGGGTGAGGCCCTAGACTCATTGATGTAAATAATTGTTAGCCAGTAGGCTCAATTCATCAAAAAAAAAAAAAAAAACAAACAACCAGAGTACTTGACCATTTGTTAAACAAATAAAGGTCGGGATCTTATACTCATGAAATTTTTTAGCGCTAACCCTTGAAGAAGAGTATCTTTACACAATACTCACGTACACAACACATAAGGTGAAACCACAATGCTAAATTCTCTCTAGAAAGGAAAAGGGAATTGCTCCCTTAACGCACAGATTTGTGCAGAAAAAAATTACGTTTCTCAAACCTTAACTTCTTCTAATTAAGTTAACAAGTTCAAATGAACTGTTGAGTCATTGATCAAATCAATCTTACACTTAAATCACTTAAATGTTGATTAAATGCCCACTCATGTTTAAATAAGACGATCTGTTTTGCATTAGATCAGCATTGTTGCTGTCATCAGTGACAACAAGAGAATTTTTTTAGCATAAATTACGTCATGAATTGTATGTCCTATATATTTTGAGTAATAACTATAAAAGATAAAAGCAAATGGAGAGTGGTAAATACATTACGGGCAAAGTAAGCTCTGACTTTACTCGAGGTGCAATCGATACTGTGCTAGTCTCAGAGCGGACACTTTTTCCCAGCGCACCAACAATCTTATCTTTTTTCAACTTTTTGGCAGGAACACCTTGCTTTCCGCCCTCTCCAGTCCTCTTCTGTTAAACAGAAGATTTACAATACCATTCATTGAAATGAATACTGACAAACAAACTTAGACTAGAACATCATTCAAACCAGTCATCTAACTAATCACATTTTGCAAAGTCAAAAGAAAACATATAAAGTACAATTTTGCATCTAACAGAAATATATATAACTACAGGATGCACTATCTGCAAGCCACATAAGCACCCGTGTAGCACTTCAATGTTAACCTGTTAAACTTACCATGAATAACCAATTATGCCTGGATGTAATCTTGTATACACAATGAATCAAGTAATGATCGAAAAAACCATTGGCTAATTCTTGGTTGCTCAAACGTATTAGTACTTGCCTTGTTATCTTCTATGTCTGCCTCTTTGTTTTCACCTTCCGCCTTATCTGAATCAGGAATTGGTTTCTCCAAACGGTCCTCAACAGAATCCTCAAGCAACTAAATCAAAGGAAAAGAATCAAATCCATAAATAGGAAGAAAATATGGGAACGACCAAAGTTCTGCAGACAAAAGATTCTGTACAGCACACAATCCCAGTACATAATAAGGTAGTCAAGAAGCATAAGGAAGCATAGGCAGAAGGAGACCTATTAATGGTTAACTCCAGCAACTAAATACAACGCACCAACACGCAGGAAATCATAGACAAAGGAAACTAAGAAACTTTGCTTCAGCATAAAAGCAACCTACTTTTCATTTTCATGAGAATATCAAAAGCACTTTAAAACTATGCAAAAGAAGTGCTTTGTACCAAGGATTCCTTTGCCAACCGGCAACCTTGGTGCCGGCCAGCAAAGCCGGTGGCTTAGCGGCTCCGACTTCGGGTCCGGCTCTGGCTCAATGGATTTCGTAGATGAGCCGATCGGCACGGGCCGGTGCCGGTCGATACATGGTGCAACGGGTTAGTGCCGATCGGAAAGAAGAGGGGAAGAGAGGAAGAGAAGAGGGGAGAAAGGAGAGGAAGATGAGGGTTAAAGAAGAGGAGGGAAAAAAAGGAGAGAAAGAGGGAGAAATAGGAAGGAAGAAGGGCGGAGTCGGGATCGATCATCGGAGTCCGATGATCGGAGGCGGCGAAAGGAGCAGCGGGGCTTAGGGTTTACAGGTAAAGGGTCTTATCTATTAAACGTAATGGGTTTCGGGTTCTAACCCATTGACCCGAAACCCGTTACTTACACCCTTTATATCATCTCATTATCTCTCTCTCACGATAAACCGCCTCTTCTCTCTTGCGAGTCGCGCCCGCCCTCTTCTCTCTCACGATCGCCCCCGAAGCCTCCGATGCCGGAATCCGCCCTCGTCTCCGCCGGAATCCGCCGCCGTCTCCGCCGGAATAGTCGCCTAAGCCCACCACCGACTTTTTTTTTCCTCTCACTTTTATGTTCTTCTTTTCTCCATTGTTCCGCCGGCACCGTATGTGCCGGCGGCAAGTCTAGTCTCGAGCCGGCCGGAGGCCAGCACGGAAATCCTTGCTTTGTACCTTGGTCAGATACTTCAAGACCTTCAGTAGAAAGAATGATTTAACTCAAATAGCATACACAATTGCTACAACACAGATATATATAAAAGAAAGCTCAGAAGCTGTAAGAATAATAACTGTTACTAACTGATACCATAAAAGTTGCAAAGCTGTTGTTATCGAACTGGATGGTGTCAGATTGTTGGATATGAATACTCACCCCCCAACGCACTTCTTTCTGATTTATCTGCTTTGCAGCCTCATAGCTGCATCCCATAAGAGTTATAGCCTCCATTTCATCTGTAATCGAGGTTGGCTGACCAGGAGAAACTGCAGCAACATGATCACATCAAAAAGATTATGCCAAATGGGAGGATCTCAATGGAATAAAATACAGTCAGCTATCCCTGCTTTAAGTTTTTGGACAAAGAAAGATTTGGACCTTGAAAATTGATATGCTCGTTAATTATCCCAAGCATTGTTAAGGACTGTGTCTTCTGAAGATATTGCAGGAGAAGGTCGTACGAGTACTGTGTTCCAAATAAGAGTCAGAGTTTGCATCTCCTAGAGTTGAATCTAAACTACTAGTTATCCTTGACTAGTCTTAGGTTTGATAAAGAAATGCAGTAGCAACTTCATACCCATTACTTAATAAGGGACGTAACAAGCACCTCCAGACAATATACATGCATCTACAGGACAGCATTGTAAAAAGATCAACCCAAGAGACACAAAAGGCAGATGCTAGTAATCCATATGCAGGAAGATCCAAAACTAAGTTGAGATGAAATGACAAATCAAAAGTTCTCTCTTTTTGTTGTTCTCTTTTAGTCCGGTGTTCTTTTCTCTTTTGAGTCGGGTTGCCACTTTGCCACCACCTACATTAATCAATCGGAAACTGAAGCTCACACTCTGTCCAAGAAAATAGTGTATGCTGAGAGATCCATGGCAATGTGATTCAACGATCTTCAAGACAATGTTCAAGATAAACCATGATTTCGTAAAGTATGGATAGCAAAAGATGTTCACATTAGCAGCAATCTTTCTTATCTAATAAATTGATCCGTGTGTTGGGTTCTCCTTATCCTACTACCCAATATCACAGAGGAGCTCACTAGGATGATATCTGTAAGAAGTTCAAACCACCATAATACTCATAATATTTGACCATATTCGATTGGCCTGAAACTTGATACTTACGGTGAAGTTTTTCAAGCAAATCAACAAAACAATGGATAGTGAACAACTTCATCAAAAGAAATACGATTTCTTCAATTTCTCGCAGGTGCTCCAGTTATCAGAAGAAAACTCCTTGCTAACAATGCAATAAGCTATCTCATTCAAACAAAAGTCCGAATGTGCAAGGTTTTTTTAAGTATAGTTGAGTTAAAAAACAGGTGGGTTTAAATACAATTTGTTTAATTATCACATGAGGCCAAATGAATATCAAAATGACATTCTGGATACAGATTTTTCTCATTATAATTTGTTTAACAATTTTGGGCTTGTTAAAAGTCTCATTATCTGAAAACAGATTTTTCTTGTGTGTTTGAGGATGTCATACAATTGCATCCAAAACTACCTCATCAATGCAAATACTACAACTGGTATATTCAAATTTTGAGAGAAGACATTTCTAGCTAAGGTTACACACCAAAGAGCAGAACCAGGGTACATATAATAACCATAAATTATTGGTTGGTAGGAAGTACTACAGCGGAGAAACCTATTGTCAAACCACGCAACACAAAGTGTACACTAGGTGCATGCCAACATAACAACACAAGTTCGATGCACTAGAATTGTCTGAGAATCATATGCCATTATGCAAAGCATTTGAGAAGTCAAAAATGTTCAGCTAGCCCAAACCTCACATATTTTGATATTGGCTTTGGTCCGCCTTAAAGAACGAGCCAGTTCCATCTCCTGCATAAAAATATCATGTTAACATGTGTATCACCAAGTTACTGTTTTGATGAATTTAGTCAGGCAAAATCTAGTAGAAATCAGCTCGACAATGACATAACCTCCAAATGTGATGGGGAAAGAATGGCTTCCAATTTTTGAAGGTCCCGCAAATGCATCAGTTCATGGTCTTCACGAAAGGTATGGAAAAAAGTGCGAGCTGGAAATAAAGAGATAGTAAGATAAGGGGATGTAATTGTAGCATAATCCACAAAGAGATCAGCCAAAATCTGCATCTGTAGGAAAATATCGAAAAACTAGTACCTTCCTGGGTATGCCCTTCTGCGACAAGATCCATGAAGCAATGTATATACACTGGATATAGTACGCGAAGCAGCTCATGCTGCAAAACCAGAGATGTTTTCAGATGGAATATTTGACACAATTTTCATGTTGAAACCAATCATAATCCTCAAGAAAATGGGTGATTTGGGATAGAAAAATCCCAGCTATACATCCCAAAAGTAGTGTAGCATGCAAGTATTAATAGAGGGCAGCAGACATAGATAAAAAATACAAAACTAGCAAGAGGATCTGAATCCACGTACTGCATCAAGAACAAACTGAAACAAGACTGAGGTCAGAACTGGATTTATTTAGATGAATGCTTGAAATGACCAGACTACATCTATTAGCACCCTTTCTGCGAAGCTAATAATAAGCAGGGACATTATAAGTAACTTAAATTTACTATAAGCAAATAAATCTATTGAGCTCTGTACTCATTTCCAATAAAATGCCAACCATTTAGTGCCAGTCAAAAGTTTCTCTGATTCCATACAATAAGCAGGACATTTTTATGAGCTTTTGCAGGCAGGAAGTAACACCACAGGGCATAAACTCTCAAAGCATAAGACATCTTGTATGTACATTTCTGCCTATGAAATATCCATGTAAAGTGTTCAGTATGCGCGCAGTTTCCACATTGAGTCAGTGAAACATGACACCCAAAATTACTACCAAAACAAGACATCACATATATATCATCAGTTGGTGGATAATAGACAACTACCTACCTTGTACAAATCCAAAGAACTATATGCCCAGGATCTTAACTTGCCATAGCCATCATGGAATCGTGACGGATCATTATCTAACCTGCAAATCAGTATGCGATCATTAATGTCTAGAAGAAACCAAAATCACATAGGCCGAGTGAAAGAAAAGAATAAAAATGCTATGAGTATGCTAGAATTTTTCAATTTATGCCTTTGAGGAACTAACAATGAATAATGTTTCTAGATTCCAGCAGAAAAACAATGAATAACTGTGACAGAAGTTCGTTCTGAGTATGATGGCCTTCAATAGTAATGATCTATAGGAGAACATTACATTCACGCCAATAAGTTTACAGGCCAACTCTATTGTTTTCTTAAAGACAGTTAAGGCGGTGCTTGCCCTTCAAACAATAAGCGCCATCAATACAACAGGATTTTCGGTTCTTCCTCCCATTTGTAGTTGAGTGCAATATCAAGAACAGCATAAGAATCACTCCTACAAATTCCTTGTCACGAATGTATGAGACTCATAAGGCAGTTGATCTTATATTTAGAACATTCATTCCATGTTCTGGGTTTGTTAGAGGAACCATCAACTAACAATTAAATAACATAGACCAAAAGATCATAATGTTGCCATAAACCGACTCCAAGAACTCACGAAATCAAATAAGATTGTATTAAGCGCCAAGCTTAAAACATTCTTCCACAGGGTTTTCTTGTCAATAAAGCATATATAAAGCCATTAGAAAAACAAAAACAAATCCTAATTTCATGAAATTTCTAGGCTTCGTGCTTCTTTCAAGAACTCTAATGGCGCATTATGGTCAAATGAGTGGAAATTTCTGTCCTCTTTAAACTAGGAGGAATCACCTGGATGCAGCGGGGTCGGCGGAGGAGAGGCGGCCCAGCTCCCCGTGTAGGGCAAGCTCGGTCTGCTTGAAACCCTTCTTCTTCAAGTAAGCCATAACATTCCTCTCTATCTCCTCGTCCTCCATCTCCACCCAACCCTTAACTTTCCAAGCGAGAATTCGCCGTCTGATTTCTAGGGTTAGGGTCACGGTAGAGCGGCCTGGGGTGGTGGAGCACGATAGCGCCGGGAGAGTGGAAGAGAGAGAGGACAACGGCTGAGTCGCGAGGGGCAAATAAATCGACTCGCTCGTCCAATTTGACTCGGCCCAACTAAAGAACGATTCGGACACTATCCGATTCAAACCCGATTCCGACCAACATAAAATGGGCAAAGAATGATCGGGCACAGGCCCACATGCAAGAGTTTACATATACCGCTTTAAAATGGGCAAAGAATGATGGGCCACAGGCCCACATGCAAGAGTTTACATATACCCCTTCAAAAACTCAAATATTGCGAAGGTAATTTTATATACACTACAAAAATCTCTAATGCACCCATATTTTTTTAAAATCCCTAAAATGACCCTCTCTTCCCCACTCTTCCACCGTCGCCGTGCACCACCCCCGTGCACCGCCACCGCCGCCAGGGTTGGACCTATTCACATCATCCCCCCCCCCCCCAAATTTTTTTTTTACTTAACCTCCCGTGGGCCCCGCCCCCCACCCCCCCCACCCTAGTGTCCCTAGCCCCCCCCCTTGAGGCACTGCTTTCCTCCCTTGGCCCCCCCTTGCTTTAGAGGCTGGGTCCGCCCATGACCGCCGCCCCTTTCTCCGGACCCCATCGCCGTTGCCCACCCCCTCTCCCTCCCCTGTTCTCTTTTCCCTCTCTCGTTCCCTCTCCTCTCCCCCGTTCTCTCTTCCCTCCGCTCATTCTCTCTCTCTCTCGCGGCCGATCGCGCCACCGCGGTGGTCGTGGCCGGGGAAAAAGGGAGGGATGTTTGAGTGGTTACTGATGCGCCTTCTTCCCGGCCACGACCACCACGGCGCCTTCAAACCCCCGCCATGACCACCGCGGCTACGCGATCGGGCGCTAGGGGGAGAGCGAGCGGACCAGAGGGAGGTAGGGAGAGGAGAGAGAGGGAGGGAGAGGAGAGAGAAGAGAGAACGGGGGAGAAAGAGAGAAGGGGGGAGAGAGAGGGGGGCCGGAGGCGGGCGGCAACGGCGATGGGGTCCGGAGAAAGGGGCGGCGGCAGGGCGCGGCGACGGTGGCAGGGTCGGGGTGGAGGGCATTGTAGGAATTTAATTTTTTATGTGGGTGCACTTAGAGTTTTGGGTAGTGCATATAACACCACCCTATTGCAAATTTTCCTTTGGAAGCTTGAGAATTACAAATTTCTCCCTGAAAAAATATCGCTTCCAGCAGCCTCAAGTGGTTCTTTGAATCATAGGACTTAAAAGGAGTGAAAAAAGAAATTATCAACCTTATAAGTCCGAGAGGAGGGAGAACAACCCCATGTCCAACGGTTGAAATCCATTCAACTTAAGATTCAAGAGTGGAGCTCGGAAAACGTGAGTGTAAACAAAATTGTAAATGGACAAATAGAATATGGAAGAATATAGTCTCATTAGACATGGAGGTTGGCGTGAGAGATAAAACTCTCCTGCGTTTGGTAAGCAATATGATAAAATAGAATAAAATTTAATTAAGATTTAAATTTTCTATCAAGAATATTTTAGGTTTTTATGTTATATTCCATGAATCACACATGGGCGGCGTCATAGACTATATTAATATAATCTTGCCCTCACCAGCCAAGCTTTTAGATCGTGTGATTAGAGTTCTTTCATAATCTCACGTATCCCACCCCTCCCGTAGATTATTTTATCTCACTCACGTGGGATTTGAAATCACAAGGAAATTATTTACTCACCTATAAAATTCAAAACAAAGAAGATAAAAAGATTGCTAACTCTATCTGGTCTATAATCTCACTAATCAAACACATGTTTTTTAACAACCATTGTTTGCAGAATGCAGATCAAGACAGTTGACCTTAATTATCAAGTTCTTAAAATTAATTAATACTTCAGCATATCATTATCTCTTGTAAAAATTCCACAAAGAACTTGCTGACTTGGAGGAAAAAATGGTACAGATCATTAATTTGCATGCTTATCCAACTCCTTATTGCCATTTCAGGATAATTATTTAGAATTACTATTTCCTTCTTGCTCTGAATTACTACAAAATAAAAGCAATGAGGATGTCATGTTCTTCTACAGTAATCAGATGCAGAATGATCTATTGCTGTCACAAGCACAACTCTGATAAGGATTGGTGTCTAATTATGAATGTTATCCTTGTGGCTAAGGGGTTTTAGAACAGCTATAATATATAGCTATTCTTTACAGCAAACATCTATGTCCAGTAGGTCATGTTAATTTCATTTATGAAGTCAATTTAATGAACTGAGTACTCTTGTTTTTGTCTCTCATCTATGATTGAAAAAGGCTGTTGAGTGATGATGGATTTATGTACCCATGCATGAGGCCTCCACCACAAGACATAGGTAGCATCTTATTATACATGTTATTATCAATGTTGTTGATAAGGATGAAAAGTTTCGTCTAATATATAGTAGATGTAATATATCCTCTCAGGGGTTTGCAAGTGCAAGCTTTGTTTGCATTCATATCACAAGGAAAGCTTTGCCTTGTTGATGTTGGAGATGAAAATATTTATCTTCCAATGTATCAGTGCTAATCACTCTGAGAATAACATCATTCACGTTCTTGCCTTGCCTTTTATGCATCAGTGCTAATCACTCAAAATTATCATCAAGGAATGGCCTACATAGACTGCAATGGTTATCCACTGTTTTTAATTACTGAATGGCTTATAGTTCTTGAGTAGAATTCTTCGTTTTGGGAACAATTTTTCAGCTTAAGGTTAGAATACATAATTGTCAGTAATCGGTAGAACTTGGCAATCCGACTGCTAGACCCTTCTCATTTGATTTGCCCCCTCAATCTCATAAGGTCCACCAAATTCACGTGTGCAAGAGCTTGATCAGATAAGCCCCAAGACTGGGGCTACCTGCCCACCTCTACAGACTTCCTTATTACAATAACTCCAGACACTGACCACCCAAAACATGGGTGCCTTGCTTCCCAGTCAAAAAGTCCGCTCGCATATTGAACTCACGAGGATGTAGACAAATACATAGAGAAAAACAATACTTTCCTCATCTCACCATGTGGAAAATAAGGTGCACAAGTTGTTTTAGTCATCATATGACTCATATCACAAAAACCTTATTAATTAACCGAGGATGCATTACCTTCTTTTTTCGCAAGTGAAAAATAGCTTTTCGATAGCATTTCCAATCATCAAAACTCTTTTTGTATTTAAAAATGCAAAAAACTTGCAGATGACTCTTAATGCTTTCAACAAAAGGAAAAATCAGTAGCATGCAGAGTGCTCCATTGATTAATGAAAGGTGTGACATTCTCATGAACAAAAACCTTATGAATTGGATGTAATACCAACCAAACCCACTTACATCAAAACTCATATCATATAATGGTGGAGACACTGATTGAAATAAAAAACAAGAGCACTACTCAAAGTTGCAACTAAATTAGTACAAACACCCTATAAAAATTGACAATTGTGGCAACCAAACTGCTAATCTTCATACATCACATGACTTCCTTACCGAAAACGAAATTGATAATGAGCTGGGCCTAAATCGCTTGATGTCAGCTCATTCATAGTCCTAAACATGCTAAAAAACGATATATACTTTATGTAAAGTGATTTACAAGAAATCCTCAGTAATTTGCAGTTTACATCCATAACTCAATGAAAGCTTTGCCAATGCAAACACTAGAGGATAACCACAAACATAAGATGCAGCAGAAAATGAAAGGTGGGACATTCTGATGAATAAAACCCTGTAAAGTGGTTGTAGTAGTAATGCCCAACCACCCTCTTAAATCTGCTCCTCATAGAATGGTGGATGCACGAATGGGAATTTGATGATAAAAAATAAGAAAGAGGAGCAGTACTGAGCAAAATTTAAGTATTCAGGTTGTGCCAATGATTTGGATCCTCAGCAGGAATTTGATAATAAAAATAAAAAAGAGGACCAGAAAGCATCAGCTCAAGCAGTTTCCGTCTTCATTTTATTTGTAGAGCTGATATCATATTTTCTCTTGAAAATAATTCAAGAGATCGCAATTTTTCTCAGGTTCTTCAAAAGATATATTGCTTCACATTTAGCATATTAGTTCCTCAATGAAATTTCATATCAGTCCTTCAAATCATAATATAAAGGACTTCAAAATCGAACATTTAGTCGGATTTTAGAAAAAATATTCTCAGAACATTCTCTAACATAATCCTTTAAACATACATTAATATTAAACTACTTAATTACCCCTGGTCTCACCTATTTAGGCCGGAATGGGGATAACTTTTTATGGATGTTTAAAAATAAAGTGTAAAATAAGAAGAATATTCCTCCTTAACACGGGATAAAAGCTATCCCGAATTAACTATTTCCGTACCAAATGGCCTCGAGGGGGGAGAAAATGAAACAAAGTCAAAGAAGCTAAGAGTCATTTTTGTCATTTTACACGCTATGATTGGATTTTAAACATAGTTGAAATGCGATCTGCCACAACCACAAGAGAACTAATCTGATGCAAAGATAAAAAACGACCACTGCAGCAGCCATTTCTCTATCACTGCACAAAACTTTTGTGCACAAGTGGAAGTTCTTCAAAACAGTGAACCTAATAATTGAATCAGTGCCGGACGCCCTTGCGCATAAGCCACATCCGTCCTACAATAATTTAATTCAGACAAACAACGTCATAGGAGACAACCGCCTCCACACTAACAACCCACATGGAAATCTCCGTATATTGATCGCTACTAATATCCGCAAGTTAAGGAGATCTGGATTTTTGGGAACAATGCGAAGCTAAGATGGAATAAATGAAAGAACTTTAATCACTGACCGCAAAGCTCATCGGTTGATATGAGCTCTCACATATGAATATTTAATAAAAGAAATGACAATAGAATGCATAATATAGGATTCAAACTCAAAACCTTTGCTCTGATATCATAAAACTTGATGATATACATTAAGCTGCTATTTCCTCTTTTTTGAGTAAGAACTCCATTAACAAAATGGAGACAGACATGGAATTGATCATGAGGACTGAATAATTAAAGAAAATATAACGAAATACACAATAAAATTTGAAAGAAGATACAACGGAATGCACAACAAAATTCTAAGTCTAATAATATCCAAAAAAATATGATATTAACCCGTCACATGTTATGCTAAAATAACTAGATATTCGTGTTTTGATCCTCGACCATAAATACAAGCGCCAACCAAACTACATAAACTTTCAAACTTCCAATTTTTTCATTGAAACTCTCACGAGAGATCATAAGAAATTTTTGTCACCAAATTGAACATATAAACAGTAAAACAAAAAAGCTCCCACAGATATGAAGCAAAGAAAAACACCCACAGCAGCAACAAATGCTCTATTATTGCTCTTTTGTGCACCACTAGAAGTAGTACTTCAGAACAATTATATCAATCATAACACGTGAATCTAACAAATTGAATTCAGTGGACTCGGATCATCCCAGGCGGCCGCCGGCTGCTCGTCGCCGGAAGACGCCCATACGATATCTTGCAGCGCCGGGCGGAGCTCGTCGCTGCAGAACCGCCGGTACTCCATCGTGTCGCCGGCATCCATCCGGACTTCAACAACTAGAACTGAAGGGGCCACGGTGAAGATGTCAGCCACCACCGCGAGCCGCCCTTTCCTCCCCCGCTCCTCCCCTTCTAGCCTCACCCCGGCTGCGCCGCTCTTGGTCACTCTGTACCGCCCCGCGGCCCTCGCCGCCACCCCTTCCAGCCTTGCTACCACCCCGCTCGCCGGCTCCTTCGTCGCGAACCTCATCCCTTCGTCCCTCTTCCTCTCCCCTTCTTCGAACAAGGGCGACAAATCGAACCCCTCTGACAAAGAAATCAGATGGAAAGCGTTCAGCTTCTCGGGCTCCTCAGCCTCCTTCTTCCCCCATTTCTCTTTCTCCTCTGCCTGTGGAGGAGGCGGCGGCTCCGCCACCCCCTTGGGGACCGATGTTTTCTTGAACCACGACGTGCCGACCAACTTCTCGACGGTGATCCGCGTGTTGGGGTTTGGATCAAGAAGCTTCGTGACCAACCTCCGGGCATCGGTTGAGAACCACGGCGGGCACCGGAAGTCGCCGCGGTATATCTTCTTGTACATGGCGACGAGATTGTCGTCCTGGAACGGCAGACATCCGGCGAGCAGCACATAGAGTATGACCCCACAAGACCAGAGATCAGCCTTGGCCCCGTCGTACCCCTTATTTCCGATGACCTCCGGCGCGACATACGCCGGCGTGCCACATGTGGTGTGGAGGAGCCCGTCGGGCCGGACATGGTCGGCGAACGCGCTGAGGCCGAAGTCGGCGACCTTCAAGTTCCCCTCGTCATCAAGCAGGAGGTTCTCCGGCTTGAGGTCCCGGTGATAGACCCCGCGGCCATGGCAGAAGTCGATGGCGGAGACGAGCTGCCTGAAGTAGTGGCGCGCTAGCGACTCCGGCAGCCGCCCCCGCTTCGCCACGAGGGAGAAGAGCTCCCCACCCCGCACGAGCTCCATGGCGAAGTAGATCTTGGAGCGCGTCGCCATGACCTCGTGGAGCTCGACGATGTTGGGGTGGGTCACCATCTTCATGACGGAGATCTCCCGCTTCACTTGCTCCATCATCCCGGCGCGCACCACCTTCTCCTTCCCCACCACCTTCATCGCCACGCTCCTCCCCGTATTCACGTTCCTCGCCAGATGCACCTTCGCGAACGTCCCGTGTCCCAGGACACGGCCGAGCTCGTACCGCCCATACAGCACGCTCCGCCCCCCCTTAGCGCCGCCGCCGCCAGGAGACCCAACGTCCTCCATCCCCAACTCTTCTCCTGTTCTCTCAAATAAGACTAGAACGAAAGGAAGTGAAAAACCTATGGTACGCCGGAGAAATAGACGGACTACCCGTCCTCTACGTGCTTCCGGTGGCACGTCCTGCCGCCGTGGCGCCTCCGCCGCCCACAGAGATCAGGATTCGATCTCCTCATCGCCTAGCAGCATTCCCTTCTCCCCCAAAACAACGCAGCAGCGGAGGCGGCCGCAAAAAATTAGAAACAAATGGTTTTTTATGGCAAAGAGTCGAGAAGGGCTTTCTATACTTCCACTAGCCATTGGTTTGGTTTATATAAGCAAACGACCAGTTAATAAAAGACTACTTTACCCTGCTGTTTGAGGAATAAAAAAACCTTGCGATGGGTAGGAATGGTGAATTAGAAGAAGGGATCACCGTGGGATGGGGATCGGAGGGAGGAGATGGGATCAATAATTAAAGGCCGGCGGAAGTTACTGGGAAGGCGACACGATGGGGTTCTGTCGTATAGGTGGAGGGTTGAGATTGGATTGTGGGTAACGTACAGCTGTCGTTCACCGCTCGATACCCGTGCGTTATGTTGAGAGACGCAACTGAAGATGATCCACGCCGTTTATTATTTCCAACGAATAGTTATCGCACGGCTGCGATCGGTCGACTGTTAATCGATTTCTAGGGTTATGGCGGCCATCCAGATCGAGTTCGACCAGTTTGGATTGGGTCGGGCCAGATTGGACCGACTAGGCGGTGAGGTTTCGCTTAAGCTCACCGTAGAAGGTGCTTGGAAGCGAGTCACCGCCACTTCGGCGAATCACCGCCTCCGATGGGCGACAACCACAAGCCAGCCGGAGCAGCCTCCGGTGGTTGCCAGGAACCTTTAAACTCGGTATTTTAACTCCTTCCCAGAACGTCGCATTCTTTAGTTATTTTTCCTATGTGATGATGTTGATGATGATCCACTTGCGAATATAGTATGTGCACCAAAGATTAGGGTTTGACATCACACAAAACACGAAAAGGATTGATTCTTGAATGGTTTGTGGTTATTTCGCGCTGGTGAAAAATCCATCATCGGAATTATTTACATTATTTCGCTATGGATGTGGTATACGAGTACTAAATAATCTAGAATCCTCACGTGTTCTTGAAGCGATGCCAAAACAGACCATCTTTTTCTCGCACATTCGTGTTGTCTAGAATTTTGTTTTGCTGGCTTTGGGTTTTGTGAGTTTTATTTATAACTTGGTATGATCTGGATGGAATTTATACAGATCTTACTGCTTGAAATTTTACAAGTGGCTATTTGTGCTTCTTTCTGTTAAAATATAGTTTTTGTATATAATTTTGCTCCTTATCACTAGTTGAATCATTTGGTCCATATGTGAGGAGGCATGTTAGAGGATAATCTGGATATATGAATTAACTTCTTTCTATTAGCTTGAGCTTTTGAGATAATTGGTGATTTAACACGGATAAGGTTGTTGAATACTGCGGGAGAATGGTAAATTAGATTGACAGCATATCGAGATGGCTCTTAGGAAGTCAGTATCAGTTCAGCTTCTGTTGAGGATTTCAAATTATGGGAAAATTAAATATTTCTCATCCAGAATGCCCTAAGACATGCCACCATGACTGAATGAGCTTCTATTTTCAGACCTCAGGATTATAATATGGTGATAGTGGCCTCAATGTTTAAGAGCATATTTCCAGGTGCATTGACATTAAACTTATAAAGCCAGTTTCATGGATTTCAGATGCACGAATCTTCAGGAGAATATTCTGTCATTCATCTCCTATAGATTTGGTTCCAAATATTGTATCTTTACTGAAGAACTACTAAAGAACTAACAGTAGCCGATGTAATACTTAGTTAGCATCTTATATAAGGAAAAGCCTTGCATGGTGGCCTGGACATGAAAATCAGCAAAACATCCAAGTCACCGGTAGGTGAATGATGTTGATGTATTGATGTTCTAAGAAAGCTAGCAAGGAGGAGACGTCGGCAAGATGAATCTTTGAGATGCTGGCATTTTTTTTTCAGGTGCCATATGAGACCCATAGAGCTTAAGGAGGAATGGAGAAGTATGTTATTTATGTCTCTTGTTGATATGTTAGACGACAAAAAGCTTGGAATTCTACTCATACTCCAGAACTGGTTCAAACAAGGAGCTCCTTTCCAATGTCGGTAGAAAGTTCTTATCTGAATCAGAAATTGTGTCAGAATACAATCAGTAATGAAGTTCACCCTTTTTTGTTAGCTTAAGCTTTTGAGATAATTGGTGGTTTAATACATGGATTCCTTTCACTATAGTCAACTGCATTTGGCATTCACCTCAGTTTTCATGCAATGTTAATCTCTTCCAGATTCCTAAAAAGACAACACTGCAATGCCAAATATTATTTCCTATCTGAAGACAGGCTCATGTAAGTTTTAGTCTTCCTTGCAATAGTTATATAATATGGTACATGCTACTGCAAGGTATCAAATATTCCTCTTGTGACAAGAGAGTGGGCCCTCTCACACATGGTATTGGAGAGGGACAAGTCCATCATAGGCAGTTCTAGTTTAGGTAGAGCCAAGAGAGTCACAACTGATAGATCTTTCAGAACTTTATGTTGAGTGATATGTAGAGGGCCAAATCTTGTGAGAAATTTGTCAAAACAATGAGAAGAGTATAACCAAGAGATGGCTGCAGTAGCTGATGAAGACCACTCAGGTTGCGAGAAGACAGTGAATCCTTTTCTCTCACAAATCTCAAAAGAGGACTAGCTTGCGTCTCTGTCTGTGAATGTAGTCTATGAAAGAAGAGTTTGGAGGTGTAATTTAAAGATGGAAATTTTTCAAAATAATATTATTTTAATAAAATATTAGTAATATATACATGTGGAGAAAGTATTGATGAAGATATGCCTCGTTTGGCCTTTCAGTTTTTTAATCCTACTAATAAATACGTAACTCCAAGTTATGTCAATATTAATAAAGACGTAACTTTGACATAAACCATTGACCTTTTGACCACTCCCCACCGCAGGGAGGCTAAGGGCGGATAGGAAAGTGGTCCTTATAAGACGTAGGTTGGAGTTACGTCTATGTTAATAAAGACATAACTTCAACTTACGTCTATAGTCGTCATCTACCCCCAACCACGGGCCCTCCTCCTTCCCCACCCGACCTCCCACCCGAGCCCTCCTCTTTCTCCTTGGATGGTGATCTCCGACGCATCTCCTCGGCGCGCGGCCCCGCGGCCCGCAGGTCCCCTCCTCCTTACTTGTCCATCCACTCCTTCAAGAGGAGTTATATCTTGAATTTTTTATGGCGATCTTCCGTCCAAATCATCCAAGATCCTTTGGCCATTCTCCATCTTACTTTTCAGTGAGTTTTTATTTTAAAATTTTAGTTGTATGTTTGTTGTGTTGAGATTTAGGGTTTATATAGTCAAATTAGTGTTTTTTATAGGAATTGAAATGCCCATTTTTTATTAGAAAATTCTTTTTTTAATCATTCTGGTATGGTGATTTGGGTAGTGGCATTGTTGATAATTTTCATAAATTTCTAGTATTAATTCAATTAGATTATATGAAACATGTTTTCCATAAGAATTTTAAGTTATGTCTTAGTAGAGAATCAAAAACTTCGTTCTCGAGTGAAGACGTAACTTAGAACCACGTCTTAATAGGACTCCCCTTCTCTTCTCTGCACTTGGTCACGTGGCTCGACATAACAGTCAAAGACGTAACTCAAAGTTACGTCCTCAATATGAACACGAACACGTAACTTGGAGTTACCAAGTTACGTCTTCATTGGCGGAATTAAAAAAAATGAAAGGCGCTGACGTGACCAAACGAGGCATATCTTCATAAATATTTTCTCCACATGTATATATTACTAATATTTTATTAAAATAATATTATTTTAAAAAAATTCCTTCATAGATTCCTGTGAAAGGGATTGTGATTTGCAACTAGGAATTTGTTCAATCTCACATAATCTATATCTAAACTTAGTTTCTTTAATGAAAGGTGGTTGCAATGTTTACCTGTATTTACAAGACAGTATGGTGAATACATTGTGTTGAGACAATAAGAAAAAAGTTCTTATTTTCCTGTCTCTCCTCTCTTCATGAAATGATCAGTTGCAGGCATTGCTTGAGAGTATCCTTAAGCTTGACTATTATCTGCTAGAGTTGGAAGGTTTTCAGTGAGAGAGGTATTCAGGAAACTGAGTTTTTTGCTTGTAAATTAATCAAAGTGGGGACATAGTAGCTGTATACTAATTGAATAAGTACTTCTATTATGATGCTATTTAAAGACCATAAACAAGCGTAATAGACTAACTATTAAGAGACATGGCTGGTGAACTCAGACATAATTCATTAAAACGTATTAAATACTATGAAACATATAAAATCATCAATTCTTACTCCGAGCAAGAGAGGATGTCCTGGCAAGTTCCTTTTAGTATCTTTTGAAATAGGTGAATTGTCTGCAACTCATTGAAAGATGGTGGTGGTTTGTATCTCCTATTAGTGTGTGCTCTATGATTTTTAACGGACAGCAAATGTATAATTGACCTTGACGGTGAGGAACTAATTCAAACTTCTATCGCTTCTAGGACAACATGCAAATATGTAAATCTTTCAAAGAAGAGCAAAAAATAATTGTGTCGAGGATATCAAGTTCATATTCCCAGCTCTCGTTCTGTCACACACCATATGATTATTGGGTTGTTAAACATGATAGGGAACATGATAGGGTTATTATCCTTGGTATTTGTTTGCACAAGTTTATTGCTTTGAAGGAAGCCATTGCTAATCTGAATTTTAAAGCCAAAAGAAAATAAAAGGTTGTGATGACATGGGGGACACCAGATGATCACAAATTTAACAATCTATCAAATGTTCATTGAATAATGCTTACAACAAATACTGGGGGAGGCTATGGCTTGGGTAAGTGCACCCTTAGTTGTGGAGAAACAGACGATACTTTTTGTTTCTGTGATAATTGAGATGCTTTCAAATATAGTCAGCAGGAAACATCATAGATCATGCCACCATCAGCAGAATCTTCAGTAATGCTATGTTTGCTCACATTAGCAAGAAGGTTAGGTTAGCCTCCGCGTTTGTCATCCCCTCCTGAGGACATGCACGACAGACATCCTTGGCTCGTTCTCAATAAACTTCCTAAGTGTCGAACGTACTAAATATTACTAGCATGATATAATTTAAGTGACAACTCTTTTTTCACTCTCTTGTATCAACTTAAGCTTTTCCTTGCTACTATTGATATAACATGATATAAGAGCAGAGGTCGAATTCTAATGCATCAGTTTGCTACCTTTATGCCAATATTCCACGGATTGGGATTCATGAAGAAGGTTGCGATGGTTGTGGTTTTTATTCTAATAATGTGTTTTATAACTTTTCATAGCAGGGGACTGATGATATTTTGGCACACAAGAGGCTTGTATTATTGAGATGCTTAATCACCCCTTCCATACGCCGATGACAGCTCACAACGTGTACAAATACTACAACTTGCAGGTATCATAAGCTTACTCATTAAGAATCTTTCTGGTCCCAAGGTTTAGATGGGACTTCTCTGAATACCTGCTGAGCATGGTTTACACACTTCTGTAGGTTTCACCTAAAACAGTGTAGCCATTTAAAGTTGAATCTGTGTTGGGACCTAAATGTCACCCTAAATCAATGTCCAACACACAACTTTGATTGATAGTCGCAGTTGATCATCCTGCAAGCAAACATCAATCTATATAAGTACAGGTTGGTCAAATTCGGGAAAAAAAGCGATTTAATTAGTAAACCTTTATTCCATGATTGCACAAAAATACAAAAAATAAGGTGAATATTGCACTGTAGCAAGGGCCCTCTTTTAGTGACAAGACTCTCTTGCCAGCATGTGGAGTAAAGGTGGCCCACATAATTTGATTCCATATCTAGCTCAGAGTCAAAAGTCCCTCTCAAATCTTGCTTCCTACCCAGATAACACATCTCTAGGTGTGGGACCCAGACTCTGATGAAACAGGTTTTGCCTGGCATCACTGGGGTCCGAGTCGGCCCATCTTAAATCTTTATGTTTCTATTTTTATACTTCAATTTGATGGAGCTATCTGTAAGTTCTTTAAATTTGATTCCATTTGTCTTCTGGGTTAAATTCATATGGTCCGCCGAGGTAGGCGTTTGGAAATACGGCTGCTTCATCGGTGCTATAGACCAGGTTGTTAGTGTAGTCTTTTATTGAATTACTTATTGCATGTCATAGATATTTTACGAGACCGTAGATCATGAGAGTGTAGCCTTTTATTGGATTACTCATCGTATGTCGTGGATATTTTACGAGGCTGTAGATCATGGGATTTTGAGTGTGCTAGTTTGGTCCGTGAGATTTTGTCTTGGATATTAGAGTTTAATTTCATTACTTTTTTATACATTTCGAGGAGGTGCAATGACCGGATAGTGTCGACGGGGATGTGAGTTTTGTATGGTCCAAGGTTGATGGTTTAGAGGACTTGGATAGTGTTACGTGAATCGTGTGGTCTGTAACTGCTGAACTCATCAGACAAAAAGGCAGTATGATGTTTGCTTTTGTAAGTTCTGAGCAGTTGTAGATTTATATACAAATTACTTTTGCAATCATTCAACTAGGAATTACTTCAAAACATAGCCGTCATAGAAATTAAAGTTTAAGGCAAAAATACATTATTAAAAGGGTTTTTTTTTTTTAAAGAGATTTCCTATGTAAGGTGAATAAGGTTCGGTTCCTCTTTCTTTCAAGCTTCCTATAATTCTATTTGGAAATACGATTGAAAAGGCTTACTTTCCTTTGAACTTTATTTAAGCACATGCAAAAATATCATTCAAACTTTTCAAGATCCCTTGTGACAAAGAATATGCTTCATATGTCAACATACATAAAAATTGCTACTTGTTTACAATCTAACATAAATTAAAGGGAGGCGTGTGGCTAAATTAGAAGGGAAAAAAAGCCACTCTGCATCGTTCAACGCACACTGCTATAAAAGAGTCAGATAGAGTCTTGAATTAGTCTACAACTTTTTAGAGGAAATGTGCTCAATCATCAGATCTTCAATAATAGCGTTAGGACATGCGTAATCCAAAGAATAATAGGAAAAAAAAACGTCAGGTGCAGTCATTCTTCAAGAAGAAAAGTTATTAAGGCTCACAGAAACATGTACGATTGACAAGAACCTCTGAACATGGTCTTGCAGAAAATGGATGTTTATGCAATCATTGTGGAGCCCATCATCATTCCATTATTTCAGTTGAGAAGAAATTAGCGAGTGGGTCATCGACATATGCTGGACAACTTGAGATTGGTGGGTGGATTCACTGGATTAGATAGATCATCCTCAAGGTGGCCACAAGTTGTGAAACTAGACTAGGTCGACGTTAATTTGTCCACGTGTTATATCTTTATGGTGTCATAGATATGTTGATTGTGACTTATTGGATGAATAACATATGAATAACACGTGTCTTTCTCGACGATGGATATCCATTGATCGATACTCGAGTATTTTTTCTCGGTAACGTCTCTACAATTACGTTTACAAAGATGCTGACGGATCTTTTTTTTTTGCTCTTTTTTTTATGTTGTTGAGAATTACATTATTTGGTGTTTGTTACCAATTCAGAGGCCATTGTATGTTTCATATATTCTATATGTTTTCTGATGCATGGTTTCTTCCGGTTCCACGAGAAGTAATTTTTCATAAATTTTATAGCTTATAGGGAATATTAATCTGGTTTGAACCTGAAAAGTTACTCATGTGGTGAAAAATCAGTTAGATATAAATACGTCAATGACATAAGGATTAACTATCAGGAAATTGAATCAAGAAACGGAAAGCAGAATTCACACTAGCGTTAGGCACACAACCATCTCGATACAAAGAAAGATAAATCTTTGTTTCACTGTTATATTTACTTTGCATGGTAGTAAGCCTGATTATGTTTCGAGTTTGATGTAGTGAGGATTCTGAAAGCAAATTAATGCATGAGAACCTTATCATCTCATCTCATAGTATATGCAAATTTTATAGCTCAATTATTGTGTGATTTGACAATTTGTATTTGTAATCTTTCTCTTTGTCTACATTTATCGTGTTTCATTGACGTGACTTCACGTTTATAGTTTTGTCATACATCCATTATGACTTAAAACTTCACATTTATTGCTCAAAAATAGTATTTGGTGAAGCATGATTTTGATTTGACCCTTAACTTAGTACTGACGCAACCTTGGATACAGAGAGGCAACAATAATTAGCTCTATGATTGCATAATGCCAATTCTTTTATGACGCACTACTTGTTAACCCGTAACATCATAAAGTACGGAATTTGACCTAAATATGTTTAAGATTTAGGACATTGACAAGGAGTTGTGGGATTTAATTAGGGAGAGTTGAGTCCCAATTTCTAAGACCGTTGATTAACATTTTTTAGTTTTTCTAGTTGGTAAGCTAAGTTCCATCCATCGAGCTTTTTAGGCTAATAATTGTTCTTGTTTTTTTCCCCGAGAAAGCTGCGAGAGAAAGTGACGGAGAAGCTGAGCCATGCATTATGGCGTATTCATTGTAAGTTTGTAAGGTTTCATTTCTGTCAACGATCATAGTCTGAGACATTTCATTTGGTTAAGAATCCGTGAAATGTTGACTCCATGAAGGTAGCAATGTTTGTGATAACAAAAAAGATTTGTATACATGGGCACGTGGCATGTGCAATGCCACGAATTGATAGTGGTCTACCGAATCTTTATTCTAGTCATCAGACTAGATCATTGGATCGGTATCTCACTATTGATATCTATTGATTCGATCGTTAGTACATTTCATTGGTAGTGAGATACCAATTCAGTAATCTAGTCCATCGGTAGTGGTCTACCGATAGATTAGAATAAACATTCGGTAGACCACTACCAATTCGTGACATGTGCATTGCATACGTCACGTGTCCATGTACACAAATCAGTGCTCTTTTGGTAATTATGGAATATCTCTATCCGATTTGACTTCAAAGACGGCTAAGTTTGGACGTATCATATAATTGATCTATCTTATAAAATAAGGTTTTATGACGTGGCATATGAATCATATATTTACACACATGTGGCATCTGAGCAATCTAAAGAGAGAGGAGAGGATAAAGGGGTAGTGAATGTGGGTGGTTATCCGTGCTAGGTGACATGTGGGGCCCACCTAGTCTACTATACAAGGGAAGGTGGTTTGTCCCCCGTTTGTTCAATTCATATCATGACTCATTTATCTTTACACACATGACGTGGATGTAAATGCAGAAAGAGGGGATGTGAGGGTGAGCGGTTACTCGTGTCACCTGATACGGAGGGTAGTCTTTTACTATATAAGAGAAGGTTTTAGGAGTTATAATCAAAGGATAGTCTCTAGATAGACAGAGAGAATAGTTGGGGGTAGGTCGTTACCGTACCATGTGGCACGGGTCCCACTTAGGGACCTAGTATATGTACAGTGTGTTGATTTCTAAGTATTCTGAATCCTATGCTTGTCACATGACGATGTATTATTGTTCACTGTGATACATTAGGGTTTTGGTAACTTATATAAGTATTCAATACAATGTCTTAGTGGAATTATCTATTGTCCCAGGATAAGATTGTTTCCCAGCCAGCTAGCATTTTTGTAATCAGCCTCTTTTGAGGCTTGTAGCCTTATGGTTTAATTAATCAAAAAAAAAAAGGATAAGATTGTTTTGTTTATGTGATTGAAAGCTTGGGTATGGTCTAACTTAATTGCACAAACTTATATTTATGCATGCTTTTGTGCTGGGACCAACTGGAATAAATAATATGGCCTAATGGGCATCAACTTAAGCCTGCTTTTGTGTTAGGGCCAACTGTAGTAAATCATATGGGCTAACGGCCCATCTTGTGTTAATTCTGGCCATCTTTTCGTAGGACATAATATAAGATCATTTAATTTACTAGATTCTTTTTCACTTGCTATTTAGATTTTGTTGGAGTTGGCTCATATTTAATAGAGTATAGATGCTATAGCTAGAGTATCAGATAAATAGGTCAGGGTATGGAGCGTAGCTCGAGGTTGATCGAGAATTCGGCTTCTTCTTGTTGGATTTGGTTAGGCTAGGCTAAGTCGAGGTTCTGGAGTTGAGACTGCAATTAACTTGAGAGGTAAAATAAATAAATAAAGGTGGAAAGCCCACATAAATGTTATATCCTTATTTCCATACTAGATTATTGCAAAACTGATGGATGTTATGAAAATTAATGGTGAATTCAGTCGAGCCTAGTTCGGGCTTTATCTGTGTCCAAACCAATTGTGGATTTGCTCATATTAATATGACATCCTATCCCTACCGATAACCTACATGAATCTTTTGAGCCCAATTTTTGGCCCACATTTCACGTGTGTTCTCAGGTGGACTAGCTCGAGTCGAGTCTTATAAAGCGCACTCTTATTAAGGAGATGTCGCTCTATAACATGGTGAATATGAGAGATTTTTATTTTTATTTTTAGGCCACTCAAGTTTTCAGTTGTCAAATCAAGATCGAACAAGTTTTATCTTTGCAACGATGTACCGAAATTCTGTAGACTTTCTGGACATTCTGACATATTTCCAACCAAAACTAAGTCCTTAATTACGCTCCGTGTGAAACTGCGGATTAAGGATGTCAACTCCCGGTAACCCAATTTCTGTATTACTGGTCTTGGCCGCAACGTTAAATAAGTAGACTTTGACACGAAAAACTACTAGCTAGCAATTAGCATCATGAATGATAGTCTTCCAGTGATCCACATGGTCGGTGTTGCATCTCAACACGCGAAAAAAGGACCGACTTTGGCCCATAGAAGCCCTTAATTTTGCCAGACTTTGTGGTATTCCTGCCTCCAGTCAACTACACACTGTTTTTTTTTGTTTTAACACTATTTGGATAGCTTTCCGTAGTTTAAGTTATACACAATAAGCACGTTTTAATGCCTGCTATAATTGCTAATAAAGCATGTGAATTGATCTAATCACGTGTATCACGCGTGACTTGGAGCAGGTTCGATAATTAAGCCAGCTTAGTTGCATCATCCTATGATCAAACATCACAAGTTACGTGATTAAATATGTAAGAGAAGTGATTGGGGGTACATGTCACGTAGGCATGTGCATCTTACATGGTCACTTTTAACGCTTCAGATCCACTCACATCAGCTAATAAGTCATGTGGTGCGGTGTACACAAATAAGGTGAAGTGGAAAAATTATTTAAGAAAATTCTCATTAGATTGAAAAAATAAAGAGTTTTAGCAAAAAAAAAAAAGATTTATGTACATGATAAGCTAGCCATGTATACGTACATGGTAGAGAGAGATAAAAGAGAATGAGGTAGAGAGAGAGAGATAGAGAGAGAGAACGGGTAGAGAAAGGCTAAAGAGGGAGGCCCCTAAATGCCACCTATTGGGCTACATGCACATGGCATATTGGCATGTGCATGTACCCAATCAAAGCCCTTAGCTAACGTCATGGATAATTGAAGGGTTCACTATTTTTGTTTTTTTTTTTGGCAACTTTTGTTAACAACAGTAAGATGTCAAAAAGATGGGCTTATTGAACTTTTCTTCTACGCCGTGTTTGACTTCTTCTGCGGTGTTTGACCTATGAATGGCCGGCAATAAACGTTTTCTAGAAATAGATATTGTGGCTGGACTTTTCCACTCAACTATTTGACCATGCTTGCAAGTCAATCTTGACCATGTGACTAACATGCAAATGAATCAGATTCACACGCGGAGTCCTAATTAAGCATTTGGTATTTTATACATTATAGGTATTTTATACGTTACGGGTGTGTTTGGTAAGGGTGTAATTTTTATTGGTGAAATGTTATGAGGATGAATTTTACATGAGTAAGAATTAAGGGGGTAATATCTACTTATTACATATGTTTGGATAAAAAAGGTAAAAAACTTGTAATAATCATAGCAGATGAATCGGACGGCTGGATTGCACTGCAGGTGAATCGGACAATTGAGAATCATCGACAGCGAGGAAAGCTCACCGGAGGCCACCGTGGCAGAGGAAGTTTCGAGAGGACCTTGGGATTCAATCCCTAGGGTTCGATGAACACTGCCGGCGACATGGCAGCAGATCTGGAAGGGGGGTGGCGTGGAGGTTTTTAGGAAGATGATCGACGACTCGGGTTGCCGTCAACGGCGTTGAGGAAGATGGGGGAAAGGTCCTCAGACCTTGTGGACGGTCTTGACGATGGCGATCATGACCTTGGCCGGTGATGTGACGAGGTGGTCAGCCAGAGATGAAGGAAGGGCGTGGTCAGAATCTAGTGAGAAGGGGCTTGGAGAGGCGGAGGTGGATGGTCCGCGAGATAGGAGATGAGAGCGAGGTCAAAGTGGCGATTGGCGCCAACGACGTTGATTGCTCTCGAATGCGTATTGTTATGCGCGGCCGATGCATCAAAACTAAATATTCGAAGCTAGTGGGAGTCCGACTCGAATTCACAGAAAATGTGAATGAAAACAATTAAACTACTAGTCTTAATCTAAGTATTCCTACAATGATAGCAAAAGAAATGATTTTGGGTTTTACAACATGATATCTAAGAAAACATATAAATGATTCAATTGATATAGAGAGGGCCTAGGGAATCCCAATCCGAATTAGGCTCAATAGTGGCTTTCTATGGAATCAAGACGTGCAATCCGATTGAAATAATCAAGATCTAAAGTCAACAAACGTGTGATTAGCATCACAAGTTGCTCAACGAAAGTCGGGTTAGGATCAATCGTCGGTTTGAATCAAAGGCACAAAGTTGACGATCGCGCGGCTAGCATCGATCATCGAATGAGAAGTCAGGTTATGATCATCTGGTCACAAGGAATTGGGTTGTATGGAATTTGGTATTGGATTGAGGTGGTTCTAGCACCTCAAACCTACTACACTACAAAGATGGAGATGGAGGTTAGCCTAGATGTGGATTAGGGTGGTTCTAGCACCTTCAAGCCCTAACCTAGAACCAATAATCCGTCAACACAAGTGACCATGGTTTTAGCATAAACTACTCATTGAGGAATATTAACAAACACGTATCAAGTGCAAGGTTCTAATCATATACATGAAAAGGCATCTAATCTTTCAACATTAGAATCCAACTATAAAGATGAGAAATTAAGAATCGATCCATAGAACTATTGTCTCAATGGATTACAACATCAAGAAGTTATAGAAAGTATAAAAAAAACTTGATACATCATGGTATTCCAGTAGGATAGGAAGCCGGCCACTCATCTTCAAGGTTGGAGATGTGGAGGAGAGTTAGATCATCATTCTCTTCTTCAATCCCTTCCCTCGGAGGTGAGAGTTTCATTATTTCCCAAATTATGGTTGCCCCTTTCATTGGCCTTCTCTACTCCAAGAATATCCCAAATGAGAGCCCTAAGTCTTCTATTTATAGCCCAAACTTTGTTCCCAATCGGATTTGATCTTGACCATTGGTTTTGCCCTTGATGAAATCTAGGGCTCGAGCCTTTATGAATAAGGCTTGAGCTTGTTAAATTCATGCTCTTTGTGGAACCGGGTCCCACGCCCTTGTCAAGAGGGGCTCGAGCCTTCCGTTAAAGAATTTGAGCCTTTAAGCGAAAACTCTTCGGCTTGGTAGGAGCTTGAGCCCTTTCTAGGCTGGGCTCAAGCGCTTGGTCTAGAATCATGCCTTGAAGGCTCGTTTAAGCTTGGAAATCGATCAATCCACTCTATAAGCTTTTGTACCATAAATACAATGAAAGTTATTAGTAATGCATTGCTCGAGAATTAATAAGGCTAAGTTAAAGTAATGAATTGTGTATATTTCATAACTCATCAGACATTGAGGTCGTGATGGGGCAAGGGAGGAGAGAGATCACGAGAAGGGGTGGGGGAGAGAGAAGGAGTGGGCTGATTTGAATAAAGGAGATCCGATTTAGGTTTTATCAATGACATGGATTAATTTCTAATAAATAATAGGAGATGATGGCTTATACCATAATTCTTTTACGACCCATTACCCACCTCATATTTAGGGTAACCTTTACACTCAGTTTACACTTAGATAATGTTAAATTTTACCCCTAAAGTAATTGTTATAATTTTAACCAAATATAAGTAAAGGGGGTGAAAATTCCATGTAATTTTTCACCCATTTACGCTCATACCAAGCGCACCCATATATAGATTTTTAATGATTGTACAGTTGTTTATGCTAAGTTCGCAAATAATCTAAATCTATTGTTCGATTAATCCTTCTAGATAACTTTTAGGATGATGGAGTTGAATATTGACTTTTATTTAATGATTTTGGTAATTTTTCGTGCAGTATAGATAAAAGTTTTGGTCAATCACATGTCTACTCTTGAAATACTTGATATTTACACTATTGTTTCTAAAAAAAATCTTATTTACAAAAATACACCTCTAATCTATGAAAAAAACACAAAAACTGCTCTTCCATAAACCACCAATTACTAACTTGACCATGGTGAGAAACAAACAAGAGTGGAAAATGGCTTAAATACTCCTATTTTCTCTGAATTAGAGACATATTTTTGTGAATAAGAAAATTTGTAGGATAGTTATGCAAATATGAAGTATTTTAGATATGTTTATGTAATTGATCTTATAAATTTTGGAGTGTGGGAGACGGCAACATGCTGACCCCTGAACTCAGTTCTGTCATCTTGATATCTTA
>OY986972.1:2395440-2437440 GCA_963920575.1 Narthecium ossifragum
AGTTTTTCATGAATGTACAACAATTTTTTGGTTTAATTGTTTTATTTAGATAATAAATAAGTTTATGATAAAAAAAAATCACGAAACATACCAAATGGTAAATCGTCTAATAGTCATGACTTACATACTACTTCAGAGAATACTAGTTCGAAAAAACTCCAAACTAGTTTAATTAATCCGAATGATATTATTGGTGACTAAGAGTTGCGTAAACCCATTGAAACATATGATGTTGGAATTAGGGATGAAATTCGTAGAGGTACTTGATCAAAGGCCATTGTCAACTGTTTAGTTATAATTTTCCCAAGAAAAAATATGGAAAATATATGAGGAGTTTTAAGGAGACATGGATCAAAGACTATGGGTGGTTGAAATACAGTGTATCAAAGGATGCGGTGTATTACTTATGGTGTTGTCTGTTTAAAACCCTTGAGGAGAATGATTGCATGGTTGAGACTAGAAAAAATGCTTTATTTCTATTGATTTATCTTCTTATTGAGTTGGCATTGGTCTTACCAGTGCGACTGCAACCGTTGATAGTCTTATCTTCAATGAAGATTATCAAGTCTGATTTGCGTAATAAGATGGGAGATGACTTGATGAATGATTTTATGATAGTATACATCGAGCGGGAAATTTTTGAAACTATTGGGAACGAAGTCATTTTACAACGTTTTAAAAAAATGCAAGAGCGTAGGATCCAACTTCCACATCTGAATCGCAGCACATAGTACGGTACATATATTTTAATATTTGTATTGTTTTTATTCCTTAATGTTTGATATTGTAATTCTAAGACATTTTTTTACATTACTTAAAAGAAATTTTTTTTGATCATTTTATTTTAGATTTTACCCCGCTTAAATCTCATCCTGGTTCAGGAGCCCACAGAAGCAAGAAGCAAGGTCTCGGGGAGACCTTGACTCGGTTTTGGTCCAAGGAACCCGGGGATTCAATGCATCATGTCATGCTTTTGTAGGCTGTGGATCTTTGCCGATATGGCTCAAAAAAAAAAAATAATGTTAGGAAATCCGGCGGGGATCACACCAAGATGGGAGAGCACCAAAATAGAACTAGGAGGAGAGATATCAGATTTAACGTGGAAAACCTTCCGGTAAATCACAGCAAAGGAAAAACCACGGGAAGAGAGAAAACTTCAATATATGAGGAGATTTACAAGACTTGATCTCTCAACTCTCACATACAAATCTCTCTCAACCCTCCCAAATACATTCACTCAAGAATGCCCTACTTCTATCAAGCCCCCAAGACCTCTCTCTAGGGTTTCTGATATCAAGCCACACTTGCTTTCTCTCAAACCCTCTTGCTTTCTCTCAAGCCCTAAGACATCTCTCTAGGCCTCCAAGATGAGAACCCACGTTCTACATATTAGGGTTACACACTAATCCTATTTATATCCACTAATTAACCCACACTCGGATTAATCTGGACCCTTAAATCTTTCCCAGATTCCGCAAGGGATCGATCTTCTTGAATGAAAGGATCGATCCTTTCATTCCGTAGAAAACACTGCCCCGAAGATGATCGATCCTTTTGAGGGTAAAGATCGATTATCAAAAACACGCTTCCTGTCATGGAAAAAATCGCCTGGGAGGATCGATCCTTATAGAGCAGAGGATCGATCCTTTCCATCCCAGCTCTCTGTCATGGGAAGAGGATCGATCCTTTCCAAGCAAAGGATCGATCCTTTACTTCCTGCACCTTTGTTTTTCCAGCATCGCGCGTCCTCGTCGCTTCTCGTCGACGTCTCTTGTCAACGTCTCTCATGGGGAGGGATTTTCCCAACAAGCTCCCCCTCCCGACTCATGAGAGGCCAAAACCCCATCGAACTCTTGCTAGCTCGGACATTGCAACCCGTCGTGCCACATTCAAGCCACTGTGCCTCGTGACTCGACCTCCACATCGAGAAACAATTTTCACTGTTGAAACTCGGACTTTGCACCTCCTCTTGTGTTGCGCTTCTTCAAGTCATTGCGCCTCATGACTCTGAAGACTCCATCGACCCCATCGAACTCTTGATGTCGCAATCAAGACTCGGACCTCCATACACTCTGTCGTGCCACCATACGAGCCATCATACCGCATGACTCGGCCTTCATACACTCTGTCGTGCCACCATACGAGCCATCATACCGCATGACTCGGCCTTTTCGATTGCTTCGATCGATCGGAACCCCCATCGTACCTCTAGTACGGAAGCTCCCCCGTAATGACACACACGTCGCTGTCGAGTGTCACTGCGTTGTTGCTTTTCTCATCATCCTCCTTGACCTTCTCATTAGCAAGATCATCCTTGTACTTCCTGCATCGCCGCTTGATGTGGCCTTCCTTCCCGCAGTAGTAGCAAATAACAGTCTTTCCTTTGATCTTGCCATCCTTCCCTTTCCTCTCTACCAAATACGCCTCCGAGACAAGCTCATTTGTTGACCTCTTTCTCAAGGCATTGGAGAGCAGGGCCGCTGTGACTTCTTCTGTCTCTAGGGTCTCCTTCCCATAGAGTAATGTAGTCACCAGATGCTCGTAGGAAGGTGGAAGAGACGCCAAAAGGAGGAGGGCCTTGTCTTCATCATCCACTGTGACCTCCACGCTCAGCAACTGGGTGATGATCCAATTGAAGGTGTTCAGGTGCTCTATCAGATCTGAACCTTTCTTCATCCTCAAGGTGTACAGCTATTGTTTCAGGAACAGTTTATTCGTCAGAGATTTAGTCATGAATAAACTTTCTAACCTTGACCACAACCCTGCAACTTTGTCCTCATTGATGACGTTGTACATAACCTCATCCGCTAGGTAGAGCCTGATGGTGCTCACCGCCTTCATCTCGATCTCCTCCCAGTCGTCGTCCTTCATAGCCTCGGGCTTCTTTCCCTTCAGGGCCTTGTAGAGACCCTGCTGCACCACGATATCCTTCACCTGATGTTGCCATAAGCTGAAGTTGCTTTTCCCATCGAATCGTTCAATCCCGAAACGAGAATCTGAGTCCTTCCCCGCCATCACAAACTATTGGACCAAAAAATCTAGCTATGATACCACTTGTTAGGAAATCCGGCGGGGATCACACCAAGATGGGAGAGCACCAAAATAGAACTAGGAGGAGAGACACCAGATTTAACGTGGAAAACCTTCCGGCAAATCACCGCAAAGGAAAAACCACGGGAAGAGAGAAAACTTCAATACATGAGGAGATTTACAAGACTTGATCTCTCAACTCTCACATACAAATCTCTCTCAACCCTCCCAAATACATTCACTCAAGAATGCCCTACTTTCTATCAAGCCCCCAAGACCTCTCTCTAGGGTTTCTGATATCAAGCCACACTTGCTTTCTCTCAAACCCTCTTGCTTTCTCTCAAGCCCTAAGACCTCTCTCTAGGCCTCCAAGATGAGAACCCACGTTCTACATATTAGGGTTACACACTAATCCTATTTATATCCACTAATTAATCCACACTCGGATTAATCTGGACCCTTAAATCTTTCCCAGATTCCGCAAGGGATCGATTTTCTTGAATGAAAGGATCGATCCTTTCATTCCGTAGAAAACACTGCCCCGAAGATGATCGATCCTTTTGAGGGTAAAGATCGATTATCAAAAACACGCTTCCTGTCATGGAAAAAATCGCCTGGGAGGATCGATCCTTATAGAGCAGAGGATCGATCCTTTCCATCCCAGCTCTCTGTGGTGGGAAGAGGATCGATCCTTTCCAAGCAAAGGATCGATCCTTTACTTCCTGCACCTTTGTTTTTCCAGCATCGCGCGTCCTCGTCGCTTCTCGTCGACGTCTCTTGTCAACGTCTCTCATGAAGAGGGATTTTCCCAACAAATAATAATAATAAAATCGGGCGGCCGCATGCCCATTAATTAGTCTGTAGTATGAACAATCACACTCCTCCCCACTGGAGGGGCCACTGTTGTGGAAAAAAGTTGGACTTGAATCGAATCAGAGACATTTTCCTCGAGATAAGGACATTTCCATCTGATCGGAAAAGTCCAGATCCTACACGTGCGGGATCTGGATCTGGATCTAGTCTTTCCGGAAGCCGCTTGTTAATAACAAGTGGATCAGGATCCGGCGGCTGATGTGACGCCAGTCTGGTGGGGCCCACGTTTAAACGGGAGTCCTCGCACGTGCGGTCTCTGGTCGACCTTATCTTTAGGTAACACATATCTTGCTTATTGAAGGTGACACATATTAACTAATATCTAATCTGAATTTAAGCATGGATCACAATACTTCTAATTCTAATTATTAAGATAATAAAAATAACATTTATGTAAAAAATCTTAATCTTTCAACAAAAAATATTATTTTAAATAAAAATAATTTATAGATATATCGTCTCTTCTTTATTAAAGTATTACCCTTCCATTTTCATCTCTAGATTTGATCTGTCAGACCCCCAACCAAACATTTTTCTCAACCAATAAAGCAAGAAATATCTAACTCATGCAACAAAATTAAAGAAATCACAAGAAAAGTATCTTCCTCTGGATCAGGATTACATCTCTATCTTGATCCACACGTGTGGGGATCTAGATCTAGTCTTTCTGGAAGGCCCTAATAAACACGTGGAATAGGATCCGGCGGCTGATGTGACGATGACCAGTCCCGGTGGGGCCGGCAGGTGCGGTCCCTGGTCAACAGAACGGTCAAACTTTTGGACTCCGTGTTTTGAACATGAGCTGTTCTCCAGCTCATTTTTTCTCTCTTTAGTCCTTACATGACCTTTTCAACCAGTTAGAAAAAGAAAACGAGAAAACGTCTCTCACCGATTTGACCATTGAACATTCATCACTTCTTCGAAAACTTAATCCATTTGGATTAGTCCGGTGTCACATGAATCATTTGTTGATAGCTTAAACCGAAAGAGGAGGATGAGTTTCTATGAATATTGTCTGAGTCTGATTACTTAATTTAAAAGCTTAAATTGAAGGATGAGGATGAGTTTGTATGAATATTATCTAACACGTGAATGTAAGTCTAAAATCTAGTACTATAAATGTTAGATAAAAAAGAAAAAAATAGCATATAAATAGATAGGTACAAACTCGACGCAATATTATAAACTCATCCTTTCCCATAAGCTTAAGCTTTGGAGATGATTCATGAAATACAAATATGTCAGTTGGTGAAAAAGTCTAATGTATCTGATGAGAGTATATTGATCATAAATTCAACGGTTACTGTAGATTCCTGTGTAACTAATTAATAGTTAAGTGGGTATCCTAAGTTACTTAGGGCTAACTAAAAGATTCAAGTAAAAAGCTAGAAGATCTAGAGTTCATCTAGTTGAGCAAGATTGGCATTTAATATGACTAAGTTGACGTGGGTAAATTAGGTACGTGAATTGTGTTTGGTCTTTGGCCCCCCGCCCCCCCCCCCCCACGATCAACCCACATGCAGCATGCAGACCCATGAGAGAGAGAGAGAGAAAGAGAGAGAGAGGGAGGGAGGGAGGGGGGGGGGGAGGGAAGAGAAAGTTGATTAGGCTTGCATGGTCCTCTCATGCTTTTATGAGACTATTATCTTAATATATTCCACGTATAGATACCCATTATATATATATACTAGTCCTATCCCTTGTCACATGGCAAGGTAACCATCATCTCCCCCTCACCTACCTCATAACTCCCGACTAACCCCCTAACTCCCTCCCCTCCCTCACTATTACCTCCTCCACATCAACAGCCACATAGAACTAAGCCTGCCACATAGGATGCCAATAGGACAACCAAAGGTTATTTTATAACCATGCTCCTATATAAAGATGATATATATATATATATATATATATATATATATATATATATATATATATATATATCATCATTATATGACAGCATAGTTATAAGTTAACATTTGGTTGTCATACGTGGAGCTTTTAGTGGAGGGAGGTGGTTAATGGGGAGGAGAGGGTTGTGGGTGCATGTGGTTAATTAATGGTTAATGGGGAAATTGATGGGTGGTTACCCTGCCAAGTAGCAGGGGACTCACTAGTATATATATATACATGTAGTCTCTGTTGGGTTTTTAACTTCCGTGAGATGGTCGACGATGACGACGGATGAAGAAGAAGAAGACGACGACGAGACTCAACGGCTCTATGGGCTGATCAATCGGGCGCGGCTGTGGCGGATGACTAACGAGTGAGGCGGCGTGAGGCTTTGGCCGTTCACGAGTCCACGTGGAAGGAGTTCGTGGAGCCCACATCCAATTAATGAAGATTGACATGCCATGCGAGATTTCAATATGAGTTGCTCGTCCGATGTGGATCTCATCCACGTGGAGACCAAGTGAGAGTTTTATGCCCCATTAATTGCTGCGAGGCCGACATGGTTTAGTTTGAGTCAAGCGGCCTCTCTTTAGCCGTTTTGAGTTGGGTGCTATTAATCTTGATGTACACTGTAAAAGTGGATGTGAATCTTGGATTTTACGTGTCGTAAGCTCGTATGTTTGTGACTTTGTGACAGTTAGGGTTCGGTGAAAGTCCAAAATGTCATCAGTGAGAGCTTCTTGAGAGCTTAGAGAGTTGTTTATCCTCTCTAATAAACCTTTATAATTTTTTTTCCTCTGTCTTTTATGGTTTTTTCTTTCAGTTGTTATTAGAAAGGTTTTCACATAAATCCTGTTCTTTGTATAATTTTCTTCATTATTGATTTGATTGTATCTCTTCTGATGTGACATCTCCGTGGCATCACCGGAGTCCTAAGATCCCTAACAATCTCAACTTTCGTATATATATATATTCCATGCATGCATCTCGTTTATTCCAGATTTGTTGATTAAGACATGAGAGAGGAGAGAGGTTTAGTCTTCTAAATGTAAGAAAGCTTCTTCAAACTTCAAATGATGTTTGTCTACTCATGATCAACCAAACACATGCAGCAGCCTCGTGAGGTCCCTCTGAAAGGGGTTTAATTTCTTGAAACTTTTCAGGGTGAGGTTTGATTTGTAGACCATGGATATCCAAGAAGCATCAACGACCCAAGAGAAGGTGGTGACTTTCCTATCTATCTATCTATCTATCTATCTTTTCCTATGTTTCTTTTAGGTTGTTCACATCTAATGATCATTTGTGTTTTAGGTGCAGCTAATGCAAGGAGAACTGGAACGTTTGAACAGGGAGAACAAAGAACTTCGCCGGATGCTCGACGCCATGAGCGAAAGATGTGACGCTCTTCGAGCTCATTTGGAGAAGGTGACACGAGAGATGGACAGCAGGATTGGGATCATCGGTGATCGACTGGCCATCGAGGTGAAGGGATCAAGCATGTTTGTGAGGATTGGTGATGGAAACACCAACACCAATCTAGTAAGCGATGAACTTTTTGCGTATGGTTTTATGCTCTTAGATTTTTTTTCCTTCTATTTTTGGGATCTAATAATTGTATGTATGATCATATATTAGGTTTTTAAGGACGGGTATAAATGGAGGAAATATGGGCAGAAGGTTACCAAAGATAATCCATTTCCTCGAGCTTATTTTAGGTGTTCGATGGCTCCATCTTGCACTGTTAGGAAGAAGGTACGTAGCTCACATTAGTTCATATATATCTTTGCATATTGCATGCAAGCATATCTTCTTTCATTGGCATGCATGCATATAAGGAAATATGCATGGTTTCAAAGCTCTTAATAATTCAGATTAGTACTGGCAAATTATAAAACGATATCTCTATTTTAATTGAAACTTGCAAAAGGTTAGATGTTTGAAGAAACCCTAGAAATCACAAATGAATTAGGTGACTAATACTACTGAAACCAAGTAGTTGTTATGAACGCAGAGCTCGATCGCTAGTTTGGATCAATCGAAGAGAAGCTCTCGCAATCAAGACACAATACTGATAGCCAAGGTTTCTACCACCAGTGAAGATTTATAAAGCAGTGATTTGCGAGATATATACAAGGCATTTTGGTCATTTTCTCTGCACCACCAACAGGCTTAGGTGACCAATTAGCAAGAGCAAAAAAAGTTCTTAATCAGCTATTAAGAACAGCAAATCTCAACATAAGATCATAATAGCTAATTAATTTCGGCTTGTCATACATATAATTGTTTCTAGTTAACTACAATGCATGCAATTGTGTTCTAATGAGTTGATGCAGCTACTACATAGCTCATGTCAAGAAGAAATTAACATCTTAATAATTAGGTCTTATGCCAAATCCAATAATTCTGTCACTCAGCAACTTGGTTTTGTAACATTCGGAAACCATCGATGATGATATATATGATCAAATAGAATAAATAAACAGAAAAAAGCTGAAAGATAATCCCTACTTACTTCTACTATATATGTTTATTGGACCTATATATGAATTAGTTTCTATCATATGGTAGCTCTTATATATGAAGAAACTGTGAGCAATTGGCTCATATTCCCCTACTTTTTTCGCGGTGTCATGGGATTAATTAGGGGGAATTTTTCATGTACTGGAATACTACTGCAGTTCTAACAATATATATCTTGGCATTATAAACATTGACACAAAGGAGACTAACTCATATAGTTTCAGGTGCAGAGAAGTGCCAGTGATAGATCACTTCTTGTAGTAACATATGAAGGAGAACACAACCATCCCCAGACAAGCAAAGATGTCTGATTTACCACTGCATCAAATGACTGTGGACTTGGTTTTAGCAGTTAGAAATTAATCCTTGCCTCTGATCTGAAGATGATCAAGATCAGGCCATGATCATGTCTGTTGATCATACTCCTGCAAGAAGACAGTTTGGTCGCTGGCAAGAACAATGGTAACAATTTTGTGCAGGAGTAGTACATGACCCTTTTGATGAGAGATCGATCCTAATATTAATTTTACGTTGCTATTTTTCTTGTCAATTTTTCATCCTATATTCAAGAAGAAAAGCTAGTGAGAGAAACTTTATGGAAACCCAAACAAATTTACTGTACATGATATAGGAATCACATGCCATTATTATTGGTGAAGACAAGGAGGGCTCACACACACGCATAGCTAGAGAGAGAAGAAGATGAAAGAAGAAGACAGACAATCTCTCTTTTTCTCTCTCTCTAGCTCACTATAACTTTCTCCTTTCCAATGGCCTATCAATCATCACTCTTTCTTTCTTCTTTTGATCATCTACAGACCCTTCTTCAGCTTTCTCACTGACCCCATCTCTTTTGAGCCTGGCCCGATTCTTTGTCGGTGTCTTCTTGGGCCCAGTCCTGGTCCTGGTCCCAGCCCAAGGCCCAGACCCTGTACTGGCTTAGACTCTTCTTCTTCTCTCTCTTCACTGGCCTCCACCACCTCAACCTGCTCACCACTCATCTTCTCAGCCATGCGCTGTTGGTAGTACTTCATTGCCACCACCAACATGAACACTAAAAAGCACAAATTTATACATAAAAAGGAGAGTTATGTGATTGGTTAATGTTAAAATTACCAATTGTTCTAAAAGCTTTTAAGTTGATAAAGGATAGAGAGAGAGAGAGCATGCCATTGCCATTGCTTGCTACCAAATAGGACTATAAATTCAGTGTGGTTTCGAAGGATACATACCGGACCACACTCGGGCTACGTTGGAGGACAGGTTCCACATCAAGGTGAAGATGGCAGCGGCTACGGCTTTCTTATGAGTGCACGACTCCCATCCGTCTTTGACCCTCTCCACCCAGAATTTACCTTAAAAGACATGACCACGATCAAAGAGTCAGTCAGAATAGGAGAAATGCTTCCATCACATCACCGACACATCATATGTGACTGTGTGTGTCAGCTCGAATGATTCATGAGTTCAAACATTCAGCTCTTGTCGAGATAAATTTATCTCGGATTAAAAATTAATTTTGAGATAATATAAATAAAATAATAATAATTACTTTTGATGTTTAAAAATAAAAATAAATTGACGAAATCAGAGTTCGAACTCTCACTATACCTATGCTACTATTGTAAAAATCAAGTTGCCATCAAGATCAGTAATTTAGGAGACCATGCATAAATGCATTATTTATTTTGTGGATTCTCTTCCTTGGGCAAATCTGTACCTTTTCCATATCCAAACTTAAAAAGGAAGGGGACCATTTAGAGAAGATGAAGAAGTAAATAAACCTATTAAAGCCAAGTAAAAAAGACCACTTTGGATTCTCTTGAATTCAAGGAAAGATGCTGCAAGACTAGGCTCTAAATTGCTTGTGGATTGTTCCGGCCCAAGTCTACTGCACGTGAAAAAGGACTAAAGACTAAAGAGACACACATAGGCATGGGTACTCTTCCCAAAATGATTCCAAAGTCGGTAAAGTTAAAAGTAAAAGACATAGGATTAGGTGCTTGCTTAAAGCCTTACTCATTGCATTACCTAGGTTAGGTAATGTTGAGTTACTATTGCAAAGGAACAGAGCTTTTTTTTTACTTACCATATCTTGTCAGGTGAGTTGAGTAAGAAGAGCAGAACCTTGGGATGGTGAAGAGCCCAAAGAAGACTGCAACGAGTGAGGAAAAAAAGGTCATATAAGAGCTACATACATCTCTTCTATCTATCTATTCAGTAAAAACTTTTTCTAGTGTACTGCTATGACTTGGACTCTTTTTGCCTACGTTTTTATAACCTCATGGGAAAAGGGCACGTACCCAGTTTGGCCAGAGTCCAGAGGGTGATGGAGCTCCCACACCTGGCCATGACAAATAAGAGCACTGCCAGCTGCATGGCCACATGCTTGTTTAGTTGTGTCAGAAAGAAAACAGAGCAACAGAGTGGTGTGAAACAGAGGAGGGCTTTAGATTTGGATTTATACCTTCATGGTTGTTGCTGGATCTCCAGAGAACAGAGCTCTGATCTTGAGCAGCACCTCGTTCAGGTATGGAAGGAGGAGTCTCAGAACCCAGATGGCCTCTTGTTCTCCGACAATGCATCTCCCATCCATCTCATCATAGTCCATTCCTCTGTTCACAATAGCAATCTTAATTTCTTGCATAAAAACAGGGGATGTGTTGAAGTTTTTGTGGAATTTTTGATGGAGTTTGTGGAATTACCTTCTGAGAATGGACTTGTAGAGAAATATTATAGCAAGATAAACAAGACCCAGATAGCAGATTGCTGAAAGTGGGCTGCAGGACGAGAAATTAGAGAAGAGTTTAGTGATATGCTCTGTTTTCTGAAACAAGTTTTTGAGGAACATAAAAAATAAAAATGGTGACTTCGACTCTTGATCTCTTGCCTGAAGTTGAGATCTTTGGCATAGGAAGAGGAGAGCAAGAAAAATGTCCCAAATCCGAACACGAATGCCGATTTCGATATGTCTCTCCACATCACCAGATCCACTGATCAATTCCAAGAAAGTTAACGATCATTAATCTCAAAAAGATGGAAACGAAAAACCAAAATAAACAATATTAAAAGCCATCTAAGATTCAGGGGAAAAATACCAATCCTCTGCATCCTGTCATGGGTCTCTGACGTGCTCTCATATATCTCCTCCTCTTCTACTTCCACAGACGCACAAGAAAATCCTAATTCGATAAAAAAAATACATTAATAATTGGAATTCTAAGTAGAAACTAATCGCTAAAAATGGGAAAAAATAAAAAAAATTCACGAGAATTCAGTGAGTAGAAGAACTCACTTGGAGGCGGTGGTGTCACGAGAACAGGATGCATGTTCCGAGGATCCATCACAGGATCTTGTTTCTTATCCAATTCTGGCGAAATGAGTATCTCATGGATCGGATTAATTCTCTTCTCATTATCCACATTTTGATCTTTCTCAGCTGGCATATCTATCTCCTTATCATCAAAGCTCTTCCTCGCCACCTCAATCTCCACCGCTGCCTCCTCCTCCTCCACCGCCACCGCCCCGCCGTCCTCCGGGCTATTACATATCATCAGCACTCCCTTCTGTCCGGCGACACCGCCGGCGTTGCTTGAAACAGTCCCGCCGGCCTTTCCGCCACCCAATTCTCCGCAATTGGGCTTCGAGCTCCTCGGTGAATTCGACAGCTCCGACCGCGTCTTCCTCAGCTGAGCTGGGCTCTTCTCGGAGGGCCCATTGGCCGACCCAGGCTCCGGCGGCTTCCAGCTCCTCCTCTTCCTCTTCTCCGCAGCGACCACTCCATCGCTCTGGTTCCTCCTCAGCTTCCGGGAAGCACGCACGCCGCCTTCTTCGTCGCCATTGCTGTCGTCTTCCCGGCCATCGTCTCCGTTGAACACCTTGATCCCGCCCTTCACCTCGTCCATCCTCATTCTAGTCTCCCACACAGAGCCAGCCACAACTCCATTCCTTGTCACAACCCTCCTTCTGGGATTCCCTTGCATCCCCTGTTTCACCCCTGTTTTCCCCTGCTTTCTATAGGCTTGCTTGGGGGAGTTGTTGTGGTAATGAGTGCAAGGTCAGGGGATGGATTGTGGTTGAAGGGTCCTTCTTTTTTGGTACTCCAACCTTTCTTTTTTCTATCTTAGAGTGAGTACTAGAATTCCCAGTACATTTGGTAGGGGATTAGTTAGTTAGTCAGGCCTCTTTGTTTATCTAAATATGTGTTTGTCTTCTCTCACTCTGAGGAAGAGAGAGAGAGAGGAAGGAGTGATGAAGCTCACATGCATGTGGCTGTTTAGTCTCTAGCCATGTTTCAATGCCTTTTGTCTTGTACTAGGGAGCATATTAGTCATTCTAGAGAGAGAAACAAAGATGGTAATTAGAGAGAGAGAGGGGGAGCCAAGAGGTTAGTGGGGTTTGTGCTATAGAGAGAACAGATAATATTGTTTAAACTTGTCTTCTTGACTAAGCTCATCCTCATTAGGATTGCAGTATACATATATATAGGCATTTACAAGAGAAGTATATCACAAGCAAGAGATATCTTTGAGCACAAAGAGTAGTTTCAAAGATTAAACTCCTATCCTATAATTATCTCTTTCTTAACATATTTCTTTTGAATTCAATCTTATCTGTTTTTTTCAGATGAACTTAACAATCAACAATGTTTTTGTTGCGAATCTCAACGTGAAAGGCTGGGTTTGCACTCAGATAAATGGTTCTTGGACATGTGGATCTGCATGTGAGGGAGATGCTCTGTTTTGGAGGAGAGTGTGGTTGCTTTTGGAGGGTCAGCTATCATTGAAGTCATGTAGGTGGAGGGGGGGTCTCCCTTGTGAGGTGCCACAAGGGTGGCACACGTCCTTGCTTACCTTCTTTTATATTATGTGTTTCTCTTGGATCTTGGATCTTGGATCTTGGAATTGGACAACCCAATAGAAAGGCATTGGTGAAGAAATCATGTTCTATAATTCCTATATCTTGATTAGTCACTATCATTACCGAACATCAGCTCCTTTATAAGAGGTTAACTAGAAAAACATTTCATTAATATTTAATCCTTTGATTAGTTGATATCTTAATAATGCAATCATTTTCATTTTAAGATAGGTTGTTGCAATACATAATAATACATAGAGTGCTGATTCGTACACATGTCACGATCAGTAGTCAAAATACCGACTCTTTCATCTATCTCATCGGTAGTGGGCTACCGACGGGATAGATGAAGCTACCGACGGGATAGATGAAGCTATTGGTAATGGGTTACCGATACATTCAATCGGTAGTGGGTTACCGATACATTCAATCGGTAGTCAAATACCGATTCTTTCATCTATCCTATCGGTAGCTCACTATCGATAGGATAGATGAAAATATCTGTAGTGGGATACCGATACATTCAATCGACAGCCAAGTATGTCACCTATTGGTAGCCAATTACCGATTCTTTCATCTATCTTATCGGTAACCGATAGGATAGATGAAAGAATCGGTGCTTGGCTATCGACAGATGACATGTGCATGACACATGCCATATGTCCTTGTGCACGAATCTTTATTCTAATACATAATAAGGTACCACCACAACGTAACCTATACGATGTCTTGGGTTCGTTTCTTATGTGGGAAGGATTTGTCGTTGTACGGATATTTAGTATTTACCCATCCTAAATCAGATAAAAAGTTCAGATTTTTTTTTCAAAAAAATACTTAACAAGGTGATTTTCTTTGATATCATCTATATTTTCGAAGACAATAGTGAGTCGTGACCGTGATTGTTTCATATTCTGAGAATGTGTTTCATGATATTTATCTTGAGAAAAGAATTTCATGTTTGATATGTTACTGTTGGACTATAAATTTATAAACTCATCATTTCCTATCAGTTTGATTTATGATCCATGTTTATTCGAGCTAACATATGAAAGGACTTAATAAACTACACATATATTAACTCGCGCTTCTTTAATTGATTAGTGAAGTTATCGGTTGCATATAACAATCCAAAACACGTAACTTCTTATCAAGAAAAACCCACAAAATTAACAGTAAAAAGTTTGTTTAAGATAATCCTGAAACTTGGTATATTCTATTATTGTGAGCTATGAACAAACTTAAGACAACACTTGACATCCACCTAATTTTCCACAAACATGGGCTTCGTCACAATTTCCAACTCATTTGTATACTAAGATCCGATCCGATCCGATCCAATCGATATTTTTAATTTAAATAGTGGAGTTGTTTTAGAGCAGTGTAAGATCACCATGATAGAGAGAGTGGATGGCATATCCCTATCTTTCACTTTCTTTAGTATGGGGATTGGTTGCTTATTGGTGGACTCCTGTTACATATAGAGATCCAATGTCATCTTCCAATAAATGCCATAATATTAATTCATTTCAACTTGGATATTTATGATGGGTCCCAAACTTTATTTCAGTGCACAGCATATTCCTATGAAACCTCTGTTTCACAATTATTTTGGATGTATGTGGGCAGTATTGCATCACATATTCTCCTCTTTAGTATCATCACGGATACCATTTCACGGGTACCGCAGATCCACGCGCCAAACAGGTCTTAATTGAAGATGGCTGAGGTTTGATGGGCTGTCGACCAAAAGTATCAGTTGAGATTTTTCTGATATTTTAAGTACTTATAAGGACCAATTTACCAATTTTTCCATTAAAAAGTTATCTACTTAAAGAAAGAAAATTGTATTTAGTTGCATATTTACATCTGTCACCAATGGCATAATTATCAACGAAAAATATGCATTTTGTACTCATAATCAAGAATGCTATCAAAGGAATACATTCGTGTAAGTCTCATAATTCAGTGCAGGAAGAACATTAGAGCTGTTGATATCAAGGGTGCATCAATGATCCCTAGGGTTCTACTTGTATAAAATAGCCTCTGCAAAGAGGGCAGAACTTGGCTCTTTGCATGCTTTTTCTTCATTATGTGCTATAGGATAATGCAACAAAGAATGTAAACAAAATATTTAATCAAGTCCAACCAAGAAATTAAGTCCGCAAACACACATAGCTTGTTCTTCTTTTCGAAGCTTTACGATAATTAAGCATAAAAACAATTATTCTAAGGAATCAATTCACTGAAATGAGAATAGTTGCAGATACTGAAGGCTAACCAGTTTCACGGAGGATCCTTTTCACTATCAACACCGGCAAATTTACATAAGAATTCTCATATTCTGCTACATAACCATAGACAAATCAACTCTGATAAGTGGGTCCTAAAGATCATGCATATGGCATTCGGAAACTTGCAGATTTTCATTTCTAGCAACAAAATTTTTGATTCAATAAGGCGAAAGCTAGGTACATTCTTTCCATGTCAAGAGAAATAAGCAGTCATTCCAGCTAATAATCTGTAGTACAACAAAAATGATCACTCTAGATATTCTAGGGCTAATCTTAAAACCTGATTTCTGAGAAGTTAAAATTTTGGTCTCATGACAACAAATATTCCTAAATTTCTCCAATGATTAGGTGAAAAGCCCAAGGGACAAACTGTGGTTCCTTTGTTGTTTGAACATTAGTACTTGCTGTACTGGAGATCTATGCAATCCGGTGTGATTAAGTGACCTGCAGCTAGAACTCATTACCAGAATTTAGAACACTCCATCTGGTCACCAAATGCACACTCTTAAGTGGAACGAAGGTCGTGTTTGGGATAAACATAATCAAAAAAGCCAAACGAAGACGGAACTAATAGAGAAACGAAAGAAAAAATACTGCTCTTATTTTGAAAAAAATACTTTCACAGTTACGTCTGTCAAGAACTTACATCTGTACATAGGAAATGCATTACAATACTTAGCTAACAGCTAAACTAGGGTAACAAAAAAAACCTCACATTGTTTTCTACAGTGTTGTTATATATGGTTAGTGAACACTATACAGAGTGCCTTCTAAGGCTATTTTGAAAATGCTTCTCTGTTCCAAGAAATAGACTCTGATCTAATTCTACATGCTGAATTAGAACCAAAGAAACCAGAAAGCCTCAAAATGTGCAAGCTATTAAAGAATGTCTACTCTACCTCTTCATCCAGGGTAAGCATTCTTGCGGCATTTCCACTCTCCAAATCTCGTCCATGTGGTACATCTTGCGGTCACTTCAAATGGCTAACCTTGGGAGTGCTTCTCATGCTCTATGGTGTCAGAAACTCCTTGTATACTACAGCAGATGCAATAGAGTTCCAGAGAGTAGCTTCCATTTCTCCTTTGAGCTGGACAAACTAATCATGCTGTCAGTCAAGTCAGAAGAGCCTAATCTGCTTATCTAGAATTGGCATTTTTGAGTGGCGATTGTATCAAGTTATCCGATTCTCTTTTCAGGGCACCAAGTTTCGCCTTTTCACTTTCTGTTTCTTTCTGAGCTTTCTTCTTCTCCAGCTCTAGCTGTTTACAGTTCTCTTCATGGGCCCGTGCAAACATTTTGACAAAATTAAGAAGTGTAGAGACCACTGTGCAAGATATTCAAAGGAACATCAGCTACAGTTCAGTGCCTTGGCAAAACGAATGACATTCAGAAAATTAGTATTGCCTGCTCCTTTTGCAATGTAAATGTGCTTCCACAATTCTTTGGTATGAAAATGGCATGTATCTAATTTATTTTTCACTTGTGCATTTCAGAATGTACACTTACTTCCTCAACTCTTTTAACATGAACATGAAATGAATGAGACCGGTAGGAAAAAGATTCTGACAAGATAGCAAGTACCAAACATATAGGCTACAAATACTTGCTTAATAACATAAATCAGGCAATTAGTAATGACTAAAATCTTTAGTACCTTGCTCAAATGGACAACGTGCAGGATCTTCCCCAAAATAATGGGCTAAAGCGTCAGCATTTCTACCCTATTGAGCAAAATTACAAGTATTTCAGATTCTGAGGGTACATTGAAGTTAATGCCCTTACTTCTACGGTTCTTATTCTACTAATGTAAGAGCTAACAGAGTCGACACATACCACCCCAGAATAAAGCAAAGTTAATGTCCTCACATCAGCTTCGGCAACCAGAAGAAACTCTTTGAGAGTCTGAAATAAAATGCTTCAACAAGTCAATCCAAATCATTGAGGAAGGAAAATCATGAAAAAAAGAACTGTAGGATCACAGTCCTGGTTGAGTCATCACATTCTACACAGAGGTAAATAGCTCCAAAATCTTTTAAAACATCATAAATCACCAACTGACAATATGGTTAGCTAACACCAGGGATCCATGCATTTTAACTTTCAGGTTTTGAATCCAACATGTTAACAACCTGAATCCAACCCCAATAGAGCCCAAAGTAGTAGATTGACCCCGTTTCGCAAGAACTAGAATGCCGAAGACATCGAATGGCCCAAAACTACCATATACAAGTCACAAACTCTCAAAACCTAGGGGATAAGAGTTTCGGGCTGGTACCTACTGAACCCGATTTTTTCGCCTCGAACAAATTGGTTCCGACCAATTTTTAAAACCATGACTGGGAACAGCATATACAACCAACCAAGTGAACCAACAACAATGTACAGTTAAAGCAAAATGGTTCTGAGAAACAAAAGGCGTTCTAGCTGATTGAAAATAGAGCCATCTAACAGAAAAGGAGTGAACCTAATATACCTTATGAAAAGTTTGAGATACAGGGCCATCATTTTCAGATGCTGTTAGTTCTTGCTCAACTTTCTCCAGTCCTCTGCTTATAGCCTGCATTTCTTCTGCCAATGATTTCAGTTGTACCTGTATAGAGCAAGACAATGTTTATTCTTTCAAAAAGGCAACCACAAAGGTAGTAAAAGAAAGCCAAACAACAGTACCTTTGATGCAGGTTCCAAGCTCACAAGGTCCTTGTGAAAATCAAGAAGCTCTGGGAGTTTGTCAGCAAGAACCTGCTTTACGGCAAACAAATTGAAGACCGAATGATGGGCCCCAAAAAAACACAGTTCAGGAGCTTTTGGCAGGAGGAACTTATAATTGCAGGAATGAAAATAAAAATAAATCTCAATCTCAATGTGACGCCATGTCACATTGAAAATATGAAAAGCCTTCGTGAATCCCAAGAGATTATGATGGGCTTGACCATAATCAAATATCAATCTTACGGTGCATGGGAATACGTTTATGAGATAGTCATAAGTTAACTCTTGTTTAAAAATGTTTTACCCAAATCATTAATGCTAAAAGGTTCAGATAGATTGCAATTGCAAATACTAATTTCCATTTCTTGTACAACTTCCCACACAGAGATGACCTGTATCTGAATATTCTGTTTTCTGTTTGGCTAGATTTATGAGCAGATATACATCGGTGCAAAAATTCCAACAAAAGAAAGACACAAAAGCCCAAAGACACTTGGGCTTATCATAAAAAAGGATGCTCATCCAATGAACCAAAAAAGAAAGCAGTGCAATGAGATTTGTGCCGAATAAGATTAGGATGCCCTCAAATAAGGATAATAGGATACCTTGCACAAGTAATGCATTAGAGTCATCTTGTTGTTGCGCGCACGTGTATCAATAAGTTTGAGAAGACTATCCAGCTTAAAACCAATAGCCGAGCCTGCCATGCATGCCAAGTGTTGGTGCATATGCTTTTTGTGGATAGACATTTTTCAATAAAAGAAAGTAAACTTGGAGTTGAGGTAAAGGAGATACAACCTAGGGCATAAAACAGATCAAATTCCCTAGCTATACAGATACCCTTGTATAACATGTAAAAGCATTTCCTCAAGGAAGCATAAAACGTTTTCCTTGACTAGAATTGAAGACACAGTTGGCATGCAGACCTTTCATTAACGCAATTTTCTGGACCAGCTACTAGCATTTAGAAGTATCATAATCGCTTGCTATTCATATTGGAACAGCGCTAGCAATTACAAGTATTATAACTGCTTGTATCCATAGAAGGTTCAAGGGGTTCTCAGACAGCAAATTAGTATTGCAGGCAAAAGAAAAACAAACCATATAGCGATGATGTCTAAAACCTAAGAGCATGTCCTCTGAATGTTGAGGTATGTGATACCAAAAAAACTGCTCTGCATAAAATGTAAACCCAGTGGGCACCAACATAAATTTAGACGTACAGATCTGTATACATGCCTAGTGACAATGCATTTAGCCACATGCATAAACACATGCACACACACAAATCATACATGATACATTGTTAACACATGTGGATCATTTTTTGATGTCTATGCTACTGACTTTATCTCTAAGACAGCATAATTGATTTGAAACATTACCATGAAAGAAACAAAATGTATTACCACTTGTACACTCGTTTGAAATAACAACAAATTACAGATTCAACGTGCTTCTGTTTCTACTTGCAGCCCCTAGCTTAAAGTTTAACCAATTTCAAACTCACCTCTGGCCGTTCCCTGGTTTAATGCATTTCCTAAGGAAAGAATGGTTTGCATAATTCTTTTCAACTTCACAGAGTTTCTGACCTGATAGCAACGAAGAACCAGCAGTAAATGGTATACCATTAAAATATGAAACTAACTTGATGCTTATGAGAGTTCAGTCTGACCTCTTCCGAAGCAGAATTAACAATGTTCAAGTTTCTGCGGAGGTCATCTACCTGGCAATGGTACATATAGACAATAAATTAGAGTGAATTAGCAATATCAAAGCACAAAAAATAATTGAACAAACAGAAACACTGACCTGGGAAAGAAATTGGATCTTAAAAGAGAAGACTCTCAGCTTGGATTCCACCCTTGGTATTTTCATCAACTCTAAGAAGAACTGGTTGTAAATGCAAACTGTCAATATCAAGTAAAGATGCAAAGAACAGGAGACATTAGCCTCTCTATTTCAGATAGCAGTGCCCATCAATTCAATCACCAGTAAGGATCAAGAGCTTTGATTTGGATGAACGAAGATTTAAACCATATCACAGCAGCATATGATCTCCAGAAGATCACAAGATTAAATAGTGGTTATGGTATCAATTCTACTAACAGGGACAAATGCCACATGCAACTTCCTCAAAACATTTCAGTAAAGGAAAAAGATAGGAAGCTGACCTGTTCGCATTTCCCCAAATTTTCCCTATCGCCAGTGTAACCCTAAAAAATTCAAGTGAAATGCCATTTGATTACCATAAAAAAGTATGCAAGGAACTGCAGAAAATAACATGTAAAAATTGACACTACTGACTAGTTTAAGAGATGAAGTTGATCAATATTGTAGTTGAGTCTAATGAGGCAACATATATCTACCTTTAGCAGATCCATTTCCTCCTTTGTTGGACTGAACTTTATGAGGTTGTCTACCTGATCTACATCCAAAACCGAATCATCCAAGGCAAGCACTGAACTCTGAAGCATGATGCAAGAAAGCAAAATGAGAACACAGCTTCAACTCTGTATCACAGTAGTTTTTGAGCAAGGAAAATCTCTCTAACTAAAAGAAACATAAAACTGCATGCCCTAGGAATAAGAGTGAGTAATTAGTCCAAACATTCTTGAAACCAGAGCCATCAAGATGAAACCATCTTACACTCTATATGTTATCAGTAGCATAGTACTAGCTTGACTCATTTACCTAGCGAACCTGCAGTTAATGCACCAATGTGCATCAAATGCATTTTAAGCACAGGAAATGAGTGCTGACTGCATAAGCGAGTGAAATATGCGAGTAATCCAAAGACATTACACAGGAACTAATATTACCAGAATGCAATTTTCCAGCAACTAGTTATCAACATAAGTATCACTTTCCATATTAGAATGAAAAATGAAAGGTATCCTTTTTTGTTTTTAACTGCATACCATTAGGTCAGGAAGTGGAATCTTAACTTTTGTAAGCATGATCTCACAATTATTAGCTCGCCTAAGATCGATCTGCAAGATATCATTCGAGATCAATTAATATAAAAAAAGTAGGGACAATATAATGAGAGGTGCAATAGCATCACTACACAAAGTAAAAGAAGAACCAAATCATAAAGCATGAAAGAAGCAATCATAAGGTGCAGAGAATAGAAGGCTGAGCAAAAGATAAAGTAGAATAGCAACCCTCCTCAAGTCTGTCTGGCGTCTAAATAGAAATTCAAGTTATTATGTTGTCTATTCTTTGTGTAATGTCTACAGATCAAGGAATGCCATGCCAGTCTGTGGGGACCGGCAAATTACCGGCATGATACATATACCAGCACAGACCCTGTGTCGATACATGTATTACGCCTTGAAGAGCTCTGAGTCGTCAGCATGAGGTTCTCACCAATAGCAAGTATTGCTGGCCAGAGGCCGCTGCTAAACGTGCCACCATCAAGGCTACACTGACAACATCTTTTGCCCTTCAAGTTCAGCAAGGCTGTCAATTCTCAAAACAGCAGAAGATAGACCAATCCATCTGTATAGATGGCTGTATGATGGTATGCGCAAAGCCATGGCTTGCTTCAGGTGTTTACTTTGTTCAATTTTCAGCAAGGAGGCAGCAAAAGGATTCAGTAGATGTTCAGTCTTTCAAAGTATTTTCTTCGCTTCTTGAGTAACAAACCTTTTCTTTTGTATGCCATAAATTATTAGCTTGTCCGTGCTGAATCCATGAGCTGGTAATTTCTTATCAAGAAATAAAACAATCTGGGAGAAAATTATGGATATATGACTAGTCAATCACAAAGCAAATATTGGTATCACTGGAATTAAGATTTTAGCAAAGTACAATGCTCTTCTCATACTCTAAACACTGAGAGGTCTTTAAGTCATGAATATTTGTTCAGTAGATTCACATAGATCTTTTGTAAGACAGTTCGAGTACATAGATCAGGACATGGCTTTACCAAATGCTCTGAAACAAAATACTCTCTAAAGGCCATTAATCCTATTCTTTATCAAGACTTTGCAAATATCTTGTGATTTGGGTATAATCCAACGAGAAGAAGAAGAAGGGGTTCATCACTCACCATACTAGTTTTTAATATTGTTGAATATTCAAATATTAGGAGAGAAGTCACCATTCTAGTTTTCAATAGTATCAAAGATTAGGAGAGAAGTGAACTAATTATTTCTAAAAATGATATCATTTCTGATTCCTGGTAACTAACAGGTTTACATAAACTATACACAAATAGAACCATCGCTGGTGCCCAATCTGTTCAAATAAGCAGCTTATTGCTAATGGACAAAACTATCAGGATTATATAAAAAGTCAAGTAGAAAATTCTATGTTCTGCTAGAAATGAAATGGTTGCTAAATTCTAAGCCAGAAAAGTTGAACTTAACCAATAAAATAGAAATGTGTAAAAGGTTTATAACAGCAAGAGGACCACGAGGGCATCAAACAAGCAGAAAAATGTAAAGCTAAATTAATGAAGCATGCCAAATAGATAAGATAGCAAAAACAGCCATATGACACAAAAGAATTCTGCATATAAAGGCACCAGGTGAATTTTGTCTGATTTTGGCCCAAGTGAAGAACGCCGAGTTTTGTCAGCTGAGTCACGGTCTGATGCTGGAACTGCCGCAGAAAACAGAGACTCAAGTTCGGACATGTCAAACTCCGGAGCCCTGGCAGCAACAGCATTGTCGTAGAAATATAAGATCAATGTGTCCATTAAATTGTTTAAATAAAACATGAAAGTGAAATGAGGACAGTCTATTACTTGGAGGCTTCATCAGATTTTTGGTTCTCAGCCCACAAACTACCCTGCATTGCTCTCGTTACTTTAACCCAGTGCAATGGCTTCAGAGAAGTCCTTTTGGCTGAAACTTGGGAGGACTGCGTTTTCCTAGGACTTGTAGTGCGAGCCAAGCCCCGACCCTTTCCACCCAATGGTCCGCCTATCCCATTAGCAGGAGGTGGAGGAGCGTTTCCCTTAGATTGAGGGGGAGGACCACCTGGTCCCTTCAAACCAGCTTGAGAAGAAGTAGGAGGTGGTGGCGCTGGCGGGGCAACTGGTGACTTTTGGGATTTGAAGGGGCCAGAATGCTTCACTGCAAGCTGAGGTGGCGGTGGTGGAGCCGGTGTTGTTGTCAAGATTGTTGCTGAACCATGTCCAGAACAGGGAGGAGGTGGCGGTGGTGGAGGGGCACCAGCTGTGCCGATTTCCTTCTTTATAGGCGGAGTGGGTGATGTGGACAGAGTGGGTGGTGTCGGAGTCAGTGAAACAACCTTAGGTGGCGGAGGTGGGGGAGGAGGAGCAGCGGCCTGCAATGGCTTAGTGGAAACAGTGTCCGAAGGAAGAGGAAGACGATGCTCAGACGGGCTATTGCTCCTTGCATCAAAATCAGAAGACGTAGAGGGAGATGATGTCCCCAAATGGGAAGGGGGAGGAGGAGGAACAGGAGCTGACGAACCTCTGGCTGTTAATGGCGTTCCATGATGAAGAGGACTTTGAGTAGGCATGGAAAGGGTTTCTGAAGATGGAAACTCCTGAGGCAGCGGCGAAAGCAACTGGGATGATAGCTTTGGCGGCGGCGGTGGTGGTGGTGGTGGTTGTGGGCATGATGGTGACCTTGGTGGTATCTGTGGTAGCGGCGGTGGTAGTGGTATTGCAATGGTGGTACTTGTCTTACTACTAGCAGGAATATCGCTTATTGAAACTTTTTGTGGTGCGCTTACTGCAGAAGCTAATACTGATGACAGTGCTGGTGAAGAAATATTGCGTCCAACAGGCTCTGATGAACCAGAAGCAGTATGACTTGATAAAAGTGGAGCAGGAGGTGACACAACAGTGCGGGTAACCTCAGAGCTAACAAAAGCAGCATGATCTTGCAAAAGAGCTGTGATCCCAAGAGCTGAAGGAGCACTGTGATATCTTGAAACTGGCGCGGGAGAGCTCTGCAGGGAATTGGAAGAAGAAACTGGATTTGATCGAGACGATGGTGACATGCGTTGGGATATTATTTTAGGCTGCGACGGTCGTTGCACAGCAACATGTAGGTCATGAAACTGCATTTTTTGGTTTTTTGTGCTTGAATCAGGAAATTGTTGAGGAAGAGGAGCAGACTGCTGTTTTTGCACAGAGGGTGATTTTTGCTCGACTGTAACTTTGGAGTCATCAGACTGCACTTTCGAATCAGGAGATTGTTGAGGAAGAGGAGCAGGTTGCGGCTTTTGCACAGAGGGTGATGTTTTCTCGACTCTAACTTTGGACTCATCAGACTGCACTTTTGAATCAGGAGATTGTTGAGAAAGAGGAGCAGACTGCTGCTTTTGCACAAAGAGTGATATTTTCTCGACACCAACTTCAGAGTCATCAGACTGCACTTTCTCTTTGAGCACTTGAGGACATGGCATTTGGGGTATAGCACCAGATTCAGTTTTGTGTGGAGAAAGTGTTTTGGATTTGTCTTGCAAACTGTTTCTCGATGTCATTTGCTGAAGCACGTGGGTAGCACCAATTTCTGCTTTCTGTGGAGAAAGTATTTCCAATTTTTCTTGCAAAGCATTTGCCGATGTTATTTGCTGAAGCACTTGAAGGGTAGCATCCCCCTTGACGTCTAGCCAATCCACATTGCTAAAGATCTCTTGCACTTTGGCAAAAGCTTCCACTGGAAGACCTTCCTTCTCCTCAATACTAGCCAAGTCCAGAGTGATAAGTGAAGCACTTGTATCCATTTCTGACAGAAGAACCTTCACAAAAGAGAAAGGTTATGGAAAAAAAAGCATTACGGGGATGAAGGTAAAAGTTCATAAAAGGTCAAAGATAAACACCTCAGCTCTGAAATCCTTGGGGAACCGATCCTTGGCGTCCCACAGGATGTCAATCTCATCTCGGTTTAGCATCAAAATGTTAGACCTGATGAAGGCTGTGTTGAACATGACCCTAAACATCATGACTTCACGTTCTAGATCATCATCCAAGCTAATGCACTCAAGTACAACATCCCCTTGAACGTGGCAGTGAATGTCAATCTTAACTAGTTCACAATCTGCCTGCATCAATGAACAATCATAAACAGAATGCTCTGTAATAAATTTTATGCTCTCCACAGAGCTAAAGGAGTTGGCTTTCATGATGTGAAATTTTTTCAGAGTGAAAGTTACCGCACCTTAAGACACAGAATGTATAGAAGGGTTACAACCTTCTTGGTCCTCATCTATAAGCGAAGGATAAGAAATTTAAGAGGAATAAATATATGCTCACTTGTTTATAAAGCCGGACGCTTTTGCTCTTCTTTGATGTTGAGAAGAGAACTTTAGGAGTCCTATCACCAATGAAGGGATCCTGTCCATATATCCGAAATATAGGCCTGCACCCACCCTCCCCATCGAAATTCGGAAGAGTTCTAAGGATAATGCAATCCAAAGTAAGAGCTCTATCAAGTGGAGGCCACTCGGATCCAACATTCCTCCTTGAAACATATTGCAAGTATCTCAGCTGAGAAGGCACAGGGTTCAGTGGTGACAGAAGCTGTAAAAGCTCACGTGGAGCTTGCTTATAGATCATGTCCAAGGTCTTTTGCTCTCCTGTATATTGTTTCCTATAAATCAAAAGGCCAGCTAGCATGAATGCAAGAGCCGGCCAGCCACCTCTCTCACAATGCATTAAGAGAATATTCTGGTGGCCTAGAGAGAGCCAGCTCTCACTTGATCTCAAGAAATGGTGAATCATCTCCATCGTGAGCAATGGACACCCTTCATAGTGCCGAGGATAGTCCATGACAGTCATGTCATACTCCGACAAGAGGTTGGCAATATGGCTTTGATTCTCCCCCTCCCTAAAATTGAAGACCATGAATGAGGCATCAGGAAAATGTTCGCGTAGCTGAGTGACAATGCCTCCAACGTACACCTTATACTCAACTTCATCCAAGACGTCAGTCGAGAAGCAGCAATCAAACACTACATGCAGAATAAACAAAGCAATTCGTGAGAACCAGCTTTCTCTGAAGCGTACTCAATAGCTAAGCAAAAAAGAAAAAGAAAGAGAAACTCGAATGAAACTCAAATCATGACTCAAGCAAGCCATCAATAAACACCAGAACCATTTCCAGCAGGGGATCCCTTCATTCTTAACAATGTTTTAGATTTCATTTTTCACGAATGGGTTTTTTTCGGACATGAAATGTTGAAAACAGAAATCAAACAACTAAAAGCATACAGGAAGCAAAACAAATAAAAGTAACAGCTTTTGGCAAAACTTAAGAAATCATATCACAAGAATTAGCATCTATGTCGTCATAACTGAATTAGCATCTATGTTGTCATAACTGAGCTATTTGGTAAAGAAATATCCAGCACTAGCCAGTAAGAAAATCTAGATCGACATTTCACATATGCTGATATGCAGAGTGGGTTTCACTAGAAACAACTAAAGGGTACTGTCACAAATTTATAAGCATAACGAATTGATCTTCTTTAAGATGTAAGCAGCAACAGTCTTCCAATGCACAGTTATCTGCCTTCTTTCATACAACATTTCACTAAGTTATAACATAATCGCTTGCCCTCAAAAATTTAGAACTTCGAAACAAACGAGCAATAGCATAGCACGATAGCATCATAACGCAAAAGATAATATCTATGGAAAAAGCTTGAATCGGGAAAGAGAACAACGAAAACCTATTCAAATACAAGAAAGATTGAATCTTGCACCAGAAACCATCACATTGTCAAGAAAAAACACCAACGTCACAAAATAAACAACCAAACCAAACATACCATAAACTCTCTCGGAAATTTCCAACAGCCCATCAGGCGGTTTCTTGTAGAAGAACTTGCGAAACAGCGCCATCCCACCAGATCCTACGGCAATCAAATCAAACAGAGGTCACCATCTCAACCCCAAACCCTAGAATGTCACATAGACAGCTCGATCGAGCTCCAAAAGGCCAAGGAAGTTCAAAGATAAGCTTCAACCGGAGGGGCCCATCATCGGGGAGAGTGTGGATCCGGGAAGAGAGCATAGATTTCGCCCCAACTCCAAGCAATCACGTATCTCGGTTTCTTTAACTTAGTCCAATTTAGACCCTCATCGATTCGAAAACAAAGGGGTTTTTTTTCTAATCCGCGAGGACTAATTGCAACAATTCGAGTTGGTCGTTGGATTTGGGGGAAAGAATGTGGGTACCAAGCGGGAGATATCTAGGGATTCTGAGAGAGATGCGATGATGATGATGATGGAGATGGGTGCGTTTTCTTGGTCGGTTTTCTGGGTGTCGTCTCTTTTTGTTCCCTTCCCGCCCGCCGCTCCCGGAGTGACACGTGTGGTCCAGTGAACACGACAGCATCGGTGGGGCCCAATAAACTGGATTTAAGGGTTTTTTAAGATATTTAATGATTCAAAGGTGGGAAAATATCTTTCTCTAATTCAGATAAAACATATTGTAGTCGATTTTTTAACTCAAAAAATGGCTCTAAAATAAATAAATTGGAACTATTAATTGGATTTTAGTGCCTTTAATGACTATCTTCTATTTTATTAAGGAGGAATGGGTTGACTACATGGGTTTTTTCAGAAGTTGCCAAAAACTCATGGGGTGTGGAGATTAATAAATGAAATAAATCTACTTGGTTTCAAGTAATCAATTTATTAACGGTACTATTCGTTGTTAGATGATAGGTACTTGCAATAATGCATGTAAGACACGTGGCTCTCCCTTGCCCTTTTAATCACTTTTGTTGCACAGCTAATAATGGAAGGTGATATTAACAAATTGTTCATGATGGGTGGCATTTGAGTAAATATAATTACATGTTTGTTATAGTTGGGTATACAGTTTTGTGTACATGGCACGTGGCACATGTAATGCATGTGTCCTCTAATCGGTGATGGGATAATGATTGATTGATTTATTTCATCGGTATTATTCTACCGATAGATTAGATCAATCAATCGGTACATCATTCAATTCGTAGTGAGATTCAGTATCTCACTACTAATTCGAACGCATATGCAGTGTATATGTTTTGGCCATGTATACAAATCAACGCTCTATAGTTGACGGATGAGGCATTCAAAGAGAATGGAACTTTGATGTTGAGGTCCATAAATGTGCGAGAGTTTAAAGTTTTTGAGGACTTATTTGGTTGGAGGATAATGGAGAGAGAAGGAGAGAAGTTATATTTTTCTATAAGTCACTTTTAGTAAATTAGAAATCATTTTTTAGTATTTAGTTGTACTAAGAAATTAGAAAGCAGAGGTGTGAAGAATCATGTAACCGAGTAATGGAAGAGGTAATTCCACTTTTTAATTATTTTTAAAAAAATCAAAAAAGAAAAAGAAAAAAGAGGAAGTGCCAGTAGATGGCAAGAAACAGAGAGTAGTTACAACTCGAAAACTACGACGAATCCTCCTAATCCGGCCTGCCAATCTACTTGAGTTGTGGTGAATGGAAAGAAGGAATGGAGGCCCATAAAGCCAACAAGAGGGCCAAAGCCCATTATACTATGGTAGCCTTCAATAGCAGGATAAAGCACTTTTAAAAACTAGGCTTGAAGAATAGCTCAGGTGATATTCAATTTTTTCAAAGGTGAAAAATGGCATTTAACAGAGTTCAAAAATTTGAAATAGGATGTCATGTTACTATGTTAGAAACTAGGATGCCAACACAAAGGAACATACAACAATCAAAGTATCATACAAGATACAATAGCTTCCTATGGTTGAGGTGTGTTGTTTGTAATGGTGAACTCTAATAGGAAGAAAAACCTCTTGCATTCCCTTATTTCAGCTGAAATGACCTAATTCCAGTCAGCCTATCTACAAAGTTATCAGAAGGAGTGCTAACTTGTCTTATTCGGTGCATATCTTTCATTAGAGAAATTAAGAACATCCTAATTACCAGCCTTCTATATATGTAGACTCTTCTTTCGCTAAGAACTTTTTAATGAAGATCCATAAGTTTTAGGGTTAATATCATACATTCCTGTACTCTTTAAACTTTTGTCTTAATGCCCAAGGACATCTTAGTCATTTCACTTCATCATGCATAGTCAAGTCTCTTAACCAGACATAAAAGGTTATATCATAAAAGGTAAATGATATTGTCAGAATTATAGGAGGTTTTGTAATATTTAGTATTTTTTTAGGGAGTTATGTGATATTAATTGCACTCTGTAAAGACTGCACACACAAATAAGCTTGGTGCTGTTGAACTTTGTCCTCTTATTACTGAACCATTCATGCTCATGTACAGACAAAGAACCTTTCAGTCTCAGCATGAAAACAAACTAAAGGGCATCAAGAATTATCTGTTCAAAATATATTTCCTTCATATCTTAGCAATCAATCAAACTTTTTTTATCACAATATATGTCCCTCTTATTGGATATTTCTAAAAGGTTAAATCAAACACACATAATTCAAATAATTCTGGATACTAAGCTCTCTGAAAGTAGTGTTAATATCATATTGTCAGAATTGACCCCCTAAATGGTATTGCCAAAATTGTAGGGTGTAATGTGAAATTTAGCATTTTTGGAGGAGGGGTGTGTGATATTATACATTTCTCATACAACCACCATTAATCAACTTATCTAACTTTTGTTTGTCAAACTCTAGATTTCAGACAACATTTAAATACTGAATAAAGAATCTAAGAATGCAGACCCACTTGATAATGGAGATAGATAAGATGCAGTCATGAAGAGTTCCACTGAGGGTTTTCTGAACCAACATGTTCATATGAGACTTTGAAGTAAAGAAACCACTCCCCTTTCTTTATAGGCATTCACTCCCTACCTTAGGGACCACCCCGCCATTGCTTAATCAAAAAGCCACTGTTTTGTGGCCCAGTCTCATTGGCCCTCTGCAGATGCTGGTGAGTTACTGTCAGACATACTGCCAGTCTTCACCCACAGAATCACAAAAAACATAAAAATAAAAAGAACCCTCAAATGGGCCCTTTTGATATGTAATGTGAAAATAATTAATTTTTTCCCATATTTGGACAGGAATATTTATGGTGGATTGCTGCAATTTGAATTAATCCATGTAGATACTGTCTGGCTAGGCAGTGTATCTAACAACAAGACTGCAGGTCTGCAGGAGCTGCTTTAATCTTCAGATCACATGGCTTCATTTAGATGGGTAGGTTGTGACAGATCTACTGAGCATCCAGAGTATAAGATATGATGGAATAGAAATCCAGGTCAAAAGATAGGCTATCTGAAACTAAAGCAAAAGGTCACTCATCTTTCAATCCTTGGCTTGGCACTTGCACCTGCTCATGTGAAGCACTATAGTGATGAGGGTGGTTTCGGTGGGTTTGGAGGGAAAGAGGGAGGCAAAAGAAAATAGAGCAGTGCAGCAAAACTGTGTATAATTTCCAATATAGAGCAGCTTCATGTGGATTTCAGTATTCAGTAATAGTGGAAGACATGCCTGAATTTCTCAAATTCGCTCTTATCCTGGCGGAGAATTCGCGTAGAAGGGGTCCTTCGCTTAGGAGTGACCGGTTGTATTAATCTCCGTAAAGACAATATTCCTGAAAATGTCACATCATGAGGGGGGAAAAAGCCTGGGAGATGATAAAAGACAACAGATACGAAACAAAAAGGGCAGAATTTGTTCCTGATATTAGTGATCTTTTGATCTGGAACAAAGTGTAAAGCAGTTGGTATACCATACTACTAAAACAAAAAAAAAATTCAAAATCTTTTTGGTAGCAACTATGTCATTGAGATTTTGAAATTGCAGTTACACTCTCTCTATGGGAAAGAAGGAAAAAAAATCACAGACAAGATTGCACACTATTTCCTACATTAGGAACTGCTAATTACACTCTTATATCAAATATATTAACACACACAGTTTTCTTTTTCACTTTTCTCATAGTTCATAAGAACACAGGATCATGGTTAAGAGCTAAAAATCGAACATGGCGGCGCCTCCCACACATCAAACACATTTTCCTCGCTATGCAAAGCAAACAATCTATTGCCACCAATTGAGAAATCACAGATCGCGCCGCCGTAGCTCTTCCTCAGTGTCGAGGTGAGCACCCACTCAGGTCCGCAGAACACCGAGATGCTATCGTTCATCGACGAGAAGAGCTGACCTCCATGAGCCGCCAACTTCGGATAGCAGAGCTCCTCATCCTGCACTCTCCCCTTCATCAACTTGCTCCTGGAGCTCCACCTCACTCCACCTACATTCATCCTCAAATCCATGAACCCCAAATCATCGTACTGATTAACCACGCAAATCGATCGGCTATCTTCCATTGCGATCGCATGAAGAACCCTCTTCTCTTCGACCTCGAAAAACTCATTCATCCCTGCATCCGACCACGACCATACAACTTTCTTCTCCCGGAAGTCCAACAAGCCAATGTAACAGTTATCGGTCTTCGGAAACAATGTGGCAACCATCAAACACTTGGTGTCATTCAGCCATTGAAGCTTATCGGCGTCGCCGAGATGCCAACCAGTCAAATCGTAGAAGAAGTCACTCTGTTTTCCACTGATTTGATCCCACACTCCAATTCCAAGCTCATTGCACCTCCCCTTGCAACTTGCAAAGATCTTGCAATCATGGCTACTGAAACTAAGAGCACCAGCAGTGAAGCTCTTGGATTGGTTCTCATGGGCAACTTGGAATCTATGCCTGAGCTCTCCGGTGGATACACTGAACAACCCCATGCCGCCATCTCCTCGGCCGAGCCTTTCGCGAGCTGTGATGACTATGTTATCGGCGTCGATATAGCCAACGTCGTTGATTTGCTGGTAGTCGAGGCTGATGGGCTTGTGTTCTTCGAGCATCCAATCATAGACATGAGCTATGCTACCATGCGCGACGCAGCAGCCTCCATCTGGGCCGGCGCGGATGGCGGTGCCATCGCCCGGGGCGTTGCCGGTGATTGAATTGGATAGACGAAGGCGGTTGCCGTCGAAGAGGCCCCACCGGGCAGCGCGGACGTGGTCGAGGAGGCCGTAGAAGAGTGCCTCGCGGCAGAGGAGCTTTTCAGGGAGGTCGGGTGGAATGTGGACCTCCCCGGTGCGGAGAAGGTCGAGGAGGACGGCGAAGCACGCTGGGTTGCGGTCGATGAAGTATTCCGGAATCCCGGACGGGGTGCTGGCATCAAAGGGTGGACGCCGGAGGTTCCAATTGTCGTCGAGGAGGGCGCCGAGCATGGAGTCGCGGCCGGCGTGCGCGAGGGTCGTGGCTGTGGTCTCGAAGACCTTGCCGCCGACGTTGAACCGAACGCGGTCGTTCATGCATGCCATAGAACTCTACAATGCTGAGGAATTGGTCTCAAAGATCATAGCTTCGATCAAAACTTCAACTTTGGATGGATTTGAAGCCGAGAAAAGAACAAAGTTCGATAAATCCAGGAACCCAGATGGGAATCAGCGCCAGAAACGACGAGTTCGATCCAAATTTTCAAATTTTTTGACGGGCTAATAGCTGTCTTTATTTCCACGATCTCTATGCACAAACACCAAACAAAACTACAAAAGTAGCGGAGCACCAATAGATAGAACCCAAATGGCGAAAAAAACAAGAAATGGAGCACGGCAGAAGATGATTGGAGCAAGAAACCATGAAGCAAAGGAGGGATATTTAGATATGTCTTCTGTGGAGCAAAGGATTTAAGAGCTAGGTTTTGGATTACGCGTTATTTGGAAGCGAAACCAAAGGATTAAAACACCAAGAATCGGAGTCAAAATGGCGAAAAACTAAGAACAGAGAACAATGGAAAGGAGAGATTTTGGGATATGGGTTTTGTAGAGCAAGGAATTTAAAACACGGGCTCTGGATTTCGCGTGATTTGGTGGCGAGAAACAGGATTTTTGTATGATCCGGGTTCAATTTGGTTGCCCACCAACCTTATTTTCATCACTCTCTCCTCCCTCCCCCCTCTCTCTCTCTACAATACTTAATGAGAAGATTAGAATGTGATTGGATTTGAAAGAGATTGGAGAGAGAGAGAGGGGGGGAGAGAGAGGAGCGTCTCTGGGTCGTCGTGATCACCGGAAGGTCGGTCGTTTGTCCATTTAAGAAGGCTTCAAGCCGTTGGCTTTCCGCAAGACTTGAATAGAAAAGAGGAGAAGCTTCCTCTCATATGGATTTAATTCCAACGTTAGTGCTAATTGTAATGGTGTTGCTGCTTTATTGGGGCTTTGGATTTTTTGTTGTTAGTATCTTTTTTAGGCTATTTCTATGACAGGCCGTCATTTATGAATATTCTTTGTTTAATATCAGTAGAGATATAACGATTCAATAAAGTCTTAAGCGACCAAAAGGATGGGATATTGATATCCACGTCAGCTTGGCTCACAATGTGGCTGACCATGTCTTGAGTTGAAAATGTAAAAAAATAGATGGAGATATCAGTAGGCTTATTAAGCATAGTAGGACATGTTTGCATGACATAATAATAGCATAGGAACGTTGATTTGTGTATATGATCTAAAACCATATACATATACATTACACACATGATCCAATCGGTAGTAGAATACCGATCAATTAATTTAGTCCATCAATATCTCACTACCGATGAAATAGATCAATCAATCGGTATATCACTACCGATTGAATGTACCAATGATAGGATTAATTGATCTAGTCCATCGGTAGGTATATACCGATCAATCAGTAGGTATATATACCGATCAATTGATCTAGTCCATCAATATTGGTCTACCGATAGACTAGATCAACCAATACTGATGGAATAGATCAACCCATCGATATCCCAATGCACATGCCACGTGACCATCTACACAAATCTTTATTCTTTTTTTAATTTAATTTTGATCCTTTAGAACAATTCTGTCCAAAGATACAAATGAATAGGAAAACAGCCCAAGTTACAAAATGAGGTTGATTTTTATTTTTGTTTTTTTGCCCCTGAATAACTCGGATAATAGTCAAATCAATGTAATGTAAGAAAGTTAGGTCAGACATCTTAGCATTAAGACAATACATTGCATAGTTCCTTAAAAAGGAGGAGAAAGATACATTGCATTGACTCCTTGTCTTCTTCACTAATATGGTTGCTTTGGGAGAACGTTGGGACATAGATTATAAAGAAAAATCTATGCAACTGAGACTCATCATGAGAGGAAACCGTTGCTTGTTTATAAAGGTTCAAAAAAAAAAAAAAAAAAAAAAACCTTCTTCATTGTTCTTGTGTAATGGTTGGATCTAACATCAATCATGGATTCATAAATTTATGACTATTAGCAAAACAAGTGGTACATTTTACGATACATCCATCTCGCCATCAATGACAGTAGTTTTATGTCCTTGCTTGCATCACAAATATTCTCTGACATGCATGAAGGAGAGATTCTAGAAACAAATTCTTCATCATTATAATTCACCTGACAATTGCCTGTCCATAGCCTTCTTCACTCAATATTTATGATCATTATTGTGGCTTTTGTATTAATTATTCACATTCTTACTCTATTTTTGCAAGATCTTAGTCTAAGCATATTCCAGTAGTGTTAAAAGCTCAACAAATTGGAAGATACTAAGAAAGAAAAGAACTTCTTAATGAATAAGTAATGCTAGCTAATTTCAATTGTAAACCTATGGTGTATTATTGAACAGAAGTCATTTCAGACCCAAAACATAGGTTTCCTTTTTGCATTTTTCAGATCAGGAACAATGACCACAATATAAATCTAATATTCCTTACCCATTAAATTCCTGTCAGAAGCTTCGAAATAAAATCCACGGATCATTGTGTCCAAAGTCGCAGTATTTTCCCTGCAGGCAAAAACATTGGATCAATGTCAGCTACAGTATGACCAGTTCAAGCAATCTGATCAGATCCAAGCATCAAGAGCAGGCAATATCCACAAAACCCTGTAGCAATTTGGCTTACTGTTCACTCGAGAATTTCCACCAAAGGCACCACACTGCCAATATAAGCATCGCATATGGCGACATGTTTACAAAACATCCAGTTAAAGCACCTCCATGATGTTGAATCAATGGCTCCTGTAGCAATTTGGCTTACTGTTCACTGGAGAAACTCCACCGAAGGCACCACACTGCCAATATAAACATTGTAGAAAAATATAGCAAAAGGTGGCATTGTCTTAGAAACATCAGATAAAGCACCTCCATGATGTTGCATCAATGGGTGCCCAGAGCAGCCATTGGCTTCTAAACTTTGCCACATCAGAAGCATTAGGCAGAGCATTCGTGCAAAACCCAACTCCACTCAGCATAATCCAATGCTTACCATAGCACATTTCTGACTTAGAAACTTCAGATCCCCTGTTGAATTACTAGTGATAAATCCCAACAACTATAAAGCCATTTAAAACAGTCGACTGAAAAATGTTATACTTTTATGTATATAGTTTGATGCGGTCTGGTGTATGCTCCTATTATGTTGACCATAGTCAAACTTTGGCCATAACTAACATTAGGCCGTCAGGGTCAACATCGCTACAACTAAAGAACAACATCTAAGCTACAAATTAATAACAGAGGGAGCTCACTCCACGGACCAAGGGAAGATGTTAAAAGGCCTTAAAGCATCAGCGGCCACTCGAGAACCAGAACTGAAAACACAAAAACTAGGGTGGGTGGTTCCCTTCGAGAAGAGGGAAAAAGTAGCAAAAGTTGATAAAGGTTTATGTTTGAAACTTCTAGATAAGAAGTCTGCACGCGCCTCCATTGATTCAACTCAGACTACCCCAATGTCTAGGCCATTCTTCTGCCGCTTCCTCCCAGATGCCAGGTCACTCGAATACCTCTGTGAACCCAAATCACCATCTGGTACCTTCTCTTTCCCTGTCGAAGAAACAACGTTCACATCATATACCTCACCCATCTGAGGAGCAGCAGCACCAATGTCATTCCTGCCAGATCTGAATGCATCTTTGGATCTACTGCCAGTTACAGCTGTGCCTATAACCAGCTCGATCGGAACAGTGTTAAGCACTTCGTCTCCGGACATCCCTACAGCCTCAAGAGACTTGTCCTCCAAAATGCTACTGGTCATTTGACTGATAACTCGAGCACTGTTGCCAGCTTTGGAGTTAGCAATCACGTCCCTGCTTTTAGCCCCAGTTTCTGGAAATTCAACACTGACGCTGTATTGGCCTTTCGGTCTATCAGCCCATGATTTGTTGCCAAACTTGGAGCAGTCATTTGTCGAGTTTTTATGCTCTTCAGGCCCACTGCTAGCTTTGAGTTTCTCATTTTTGCCTTTTGCAAATAAACGCTTCGAGCTGTCAGCAGAAATATGTGTGCCATCAATGTATCTGACAGTGCTAAATCTAGAAGCACCACCTGCAAGCCCTTCTATAGATGTTTTCCTGGAAATCAAACTTCGAGCAGCCAACTCTCTGTCAGTGATCAATGATTTGCCAGCTGATACTACTCCACTGGATAGGAAAGGAGACAGCTTATAAACATGGATAGAAAATAAGTTGCCAAATACAGCCATGAAGCTGCAAAACTGACCTTTCAGGCAGTCCAGAGTTGAAACTAGCTTTGCGCTTCCTCTTCCGTGAGCTGTTTGTAAGGTGACCATGAGGAGCATTATGCCAAAACTGAATGATGCAGTTTTTTTCATATGGAAATCATTGTTTCATACAATTAAAAAAGGAAGCATTAAAACCAGGAGTATAAAATTACACAAGAAGGCTATAAGCTCCAAATCAGAAGTGAGTTTAACTGTGGTTGCTAAAAAGGCTAGGCTCGTGTTTTCTAATGCTCTCCAAGAGGTTGCACAGAGAATGAGATATTGCACTCCAACTAGATGAATTCACATGACAGCCATATTTTGGATGGAGCACAAGGTAACACTCTCCAAAGAATAAGTTAAAAACGAAAAACTTGTATGTAGCAGTATCTACCATTGTCAAATGACAAGGATCATTTATATATCACATTTACCTGTTTGGGATTACAAAATTAATTTTTGGTTTTAGATGTTATTTACGGGAGCTGTTTGGGTCATACCATTGTCTCCGTACTACCATCATACCAACGGATGAGATCCGTTTAGATCTCATCCAATGGTTGAGATCATTATTAACAAAATCCAAGTCAGCATTTTATTAAAGATCTTGGCCATTAGATGAGATCTAAACAGATCTCACCCGTTGGTATGATGGTAGTATGGAGACAATGGTATGACCTAAACATGACTCGTTATTTACAGCTAGTAATAACTTAACTATTTTAGATCTTGGTTTGGAATTAAGTCCAAATCCACATCTGTGATCAATGGCGCATAGGCATGAAACAATAAGCGACTTGGATACCTCCCTCGCAACATTGTTCGACAACTATTACAATCAGATGGAAAACTTGTAGAACAAGGCACTGATTAAAGAATCGAAATGATCTTTGGATTGATCAGAAGATCCTTTCCATTGGCTAGAGTCCATTACTTGAACGAGAAAATAGATCTTGTTGAATCATATTGAATATCTGACAATACATTCTATACCAAGGATTGCCATGTCAGTAACAAGTGTTGGGCCGGTCCTTGGCCAGTTTAGCAAGTGCCGTCCACATGGACAGGCAGGGGCTTTTACCGGTCCAACCCAAGCATTCGACCCTCCAGACACATAAATTGGGTGTTTAGGCCCTTTGGGATGTATAAAGAGTTGTTTAGGCAATCAAAATAAAAACATTTGGTTTTAAGCATGAAATATGGTAGACTATTTCGAAGGACTAATAATATTTTAAAAATCTGAGTCAGATCATTAAAACTCCATGCTGATTTGGGCCGCTCCATGCCAACTCGCGCTGGCTAGCACCAAAGCACAAATCTATGTGCCATTGTCGACCATAGAGTCGGTGCCTAAGTAGCCCATCAGCACGACATTTGTCGGCCGTGTTGACAGGCGTGGAAAACCTTGTTTCGGGCCGCCTTGTTTACCGACCAATCGACCATACATTGTCTAACCAAATCAAATTTGCCGAGCTGGTAAATTAATCGCATGATACATTAACTGGGGCATATCCTGTGCCAATACATGTATCAGCTCAGTACACATTTGCCCATGCCGAGTATCGGCCACTTGCATGTCAATCCTTGGAATAAACCAAGAGCTTGACCAACACAATGTCCCTATTACTAAAAGAGGCAATCAACATTGCAGCAAATCTTGCACATCTTAAGGACCTCCTTAAAAAGATTAGACCCTTATGATTGTTAACTCAATAAGCATGTCTTAAGCAGTCAACACCATTTAGGCATTAAATAAAAAATGACTAGGATCGTCATACTAGATTGACTGCGTTCATGGAGATAATAATTTGGGCTTTTGAATATATATCCCTATAGAAAGACCTAGTAACATAAATACGCTCAACAATTTGCATATATACCATCCAAAATCCCCTTTTATAGCATAATATTCTTTAAAAGTTTGACCGAATCTTGTCCTTATGAACAGTGGTCATTTGAGTGAAAATTGACTAAAGTACCCCATTATTCTCTCTGAGTATCTAGGGAAAGTGATCGAACAAAATGACCAAAATACTCGTAGAAAATGCATCTTACGTGCATGATCATCTCTAGCCATTGTTTTAGATTAGTTTCCTTTAAAAGGTCGATTCTAGTTGCCATGAAGGTGCAACAATCATTTTTGTGTTTACGGGTTGATAAGAACAAATGGATATTTGGTCATTTCAACCTCATCACAATCGAGCCAAAATAGTCATAGAGCACATAAACCCCAAAAGAAGCATTTTGGAGGATCTATATATGCAAGGGTATCTATGCAACTAGGAGTGTTTTGAGGGGCATATACACAAACGTTCCCAATTATCTCTCTCTTTATTACCCTCCTCGTTGTCTTATATCTTGCAATTAGTTCTAAAACAAATATTTTCCTTGGTCTACACATAAATGCCTTCTTTCTTCCTTTTTCGAATCTCCTATTTTGTTAACAATAAGCATACCTTGTGTCTAAGTAATTGCTGCTAGATGGGTCATAACTAGTAGGTTGTGTCTAAATCTTAGTTAAATCAAAGCTTAAATATAATATGGCTTTCTCATCATATAACATACAGGTGACCCATCCATACAAGATTCCACCAGCCAAAAATTCAACAACATTTGGAAAATAAAAGATCGTGAACTTTCTTACTACAAGCTGGAAAACAAATGTCATGCCCAACATTTGGTATGATATGACTTCCTTACCAAATGCTCAATGTACAAAGAAAGCATCTCTACAGCTTTTTTGGTAACCTAAGATGGAAAAGGAATGCCCACTGGTATTGAAAAACCAACTAGAAAAGCTTGTAGACACTTACGATTCTGAATAAGGGTCTCCACTTGCAATAAGTTTCAATTTCCCCTGCCATAAAAATCAAGTAGCAAAAAGTTCTATATGAGCCACAAAGACAATACGGAAACAAAATTTCAGGGTGTTAACCCACCCTATCAGTTTTCTCATTGCCTTTTTCAACAAAATTCCAACGCTCCGTCTTGAGATTCAGTATTTCGATATCCCCATCTGTATAAACAACCTGTAGGAAGACCAAAATCATTCCCAGATAAGCATGTTGATTCTCAAATGTAAAGCCAACAAAAGCATTCTTTTTCAGGAGAGATAAAGCTAGCATTTATACAACACCTTATGTTTCTTTGAGAGGGGATCATATGAGTCAATGACACCTTCATAATACCTGTAGAAAGAGTACACCTTGAGATGTGGAATCTCTTGGAATTCGATCCCAATCTTGCATAGAGTTGAATGGAGCAATGTGACCAGTCTATAAAAAAGCACTCAAATGTATTTTACTCTGTGACAATTGGCTTTTTCAGTGCACTCAAAACTTCAACTTTCAGAAGAATCCAGAATTCAACTATAAACCATTCGTTCAGGATTCAGTTCCTTACGGAGAATACGAAAAAGATCCCACAATTTCGCTTCACATGCAGAGACATGCTTCCAAATTAAACATGTTCATGTTTTATCCTTTTTAATGTGGATTGGTCAAAATTGAAAGTATGATGGGCACTAGTCCACTTCATCAAGTTCTTCGCTATTTCTAAGTTATGGACAAAAATAGAGACCCTGCCACAGAGATATAAACATGCCCCAACCAGAGTAAATTAAATACACAGACTATTTGAAATGAAACAAAAATATTAGGTAGGACTATCAATGCCAACACGGGCTCAATGAAGGAACCATGCCAACATAATTAGTCCAAAATGGTAAAAAATAATCACGATTTAGACTAGAAGAAATGCTGTCTTATCGAAAAGCTCATTAACTTCAGTTAATGAAACTTCAAAAATAAACCTTTGCTATCAAGCAATAGGACTACCAGAGGATAACTAAATAGTTCCGAAACAATGCAATACATATGTTCCAGTAAGCAGCTTTAAATTGCTTTGTTGTTGGTTCAAAGCATAGATTATTGTGGAGGGTTGGCACAGACCGATACATACTTGCATCAGCACAAACCCTGTGTCAATACATGTATTAGCTTAAAAGAGCTCTATGCCACCAACACAAAGTCTGCCCAGTGTCGGCACATGTCTTGCCATCGGCACGAAAATCCTTGGTTCAAAGTAAAAATATTTGGTAGTACGTAAATCCTTTATTATTCATTTAATAATTCGCCAGAACACTTCCTTTAGACTAATATTTGTCCCCGACAAGACTGTCAAGAATTATTACTGTGAAACGTTGCAGGAAACTTGGGAAAGCTATAAAGCCTAATAAAGCATCGAAAAATACATCTGGTTGTACTATGTTTCACTGAATAAGTCAGCCAATAATCATCAAATACAACTGCGTCCAAAAACAAACTTGGTGGTCAGACAGATGTGACTGCAATAAATACTGGTACAAGGCATAATAGAGTACATTCACCACCTAGATTATAGTGCTTACTCAATGTTCATGAAAAAATGCCATAGCAAAAATCTGCAGTCTTTAATCACAATTAAAGAACTGACACAGTGAACAAACTTTTGCATGGCAGGACAAGAGGCCAGATATAAAATTCAAAAAATACTTCTATGCAAAAGACTGCTCATCTTGTATGACTGTTATGCAAACCATTCTCCTGAGTTTTCAATGTATTTCTAGCCTTAAAAATCTGGCTTATTATACTAAGCAATTGGACAATATACTGAGAAGAAAGGGTGGTTGCTACTTCATCAAGGTGATGAAATAAAGTGACAGAACTGGGGAACTCACGCCTGATCATCTGGCCACCATACTGTTATATGTGATCCAATGATGTTTTCATGTAGTTCCTCAAACTTTCGCACTTCAGAGATCTGACAAGAAGAAAACAACTATAAGCGGAATACCATAGAATCTGAAAATCGATACAAAGGGTGAAATAGAATAAATAAGAGAAATTGAGCTTTCTATCCAAGTTGGATATAGGCAAAATAATGTTCGATTAATTGCATAAAACAGAATAAGGACTGCCCATGAATAATATGGGAACAGCATAGTTTAGCCATAAAACCAAAAAGATCAAGAAGAAAATGAAATCTAACTGGTACCTATATGGTGATTGAAAGCAATTCAAGCACTAGATAGGAAAACTTCAACCAGGAAAAAAAATCATGCCAACAAAAAGTAATTAGCTGGAGGCACTGAACTCATAGAAGCAACCACCAAGGATGTTATGCCATCTGATAACCTATTTGCCAACCAATAAATATCGAGCTGATCAGGAGTCGGCTCGAAAATGGCTATCTACTTGGACCAAGCTAAGGAGCATGGGGGCCGACCGGCTTCGGCTCGTGCCAGTCAGCTCAACTAAAAGCCAATTGGCTCGGGTGAAATAAGGTAAGTTATCGGGTTGGGATG
>OY986972.1:2437640-2464161 GCA_963920575.1 Narthecium ossifragum
CCGTGGACGCAGTCGTCAGGCGGAGTGGAGTCGAGGAGAAACAGAGGGAGGAGAGAGTGGGGTGCAGTCGTCAGGCGGAAAGGAAGAAAAGGAGAGGGGGGAGAAACAGAGGACCTCAACCTCCCCCCGTCGCCGCCGGGGAGTCTCCTGAAGGATTCCTTGGCCCTGGACCTCCGGGTCGTCGCCCCTTCCGTCGTGGCCGCCGCCTCCGACTACCAGAGCGTGTGGGGCTCGAGAAGGTGAAGTCGGCGCTGGAGCGTGCGGGGCGCGCGGGCGTCGGAGGGTGTTCGGGAGAAAAAGATGGCGACGTTGAAGGGTCGGCCGACGTTGGAGACGAGGAGGTGATCGTGCTGCCGCCGAGCGTCGAGCGAACGGGCAGCCTCGACGTTCGCTGCTCGCTCGCCCCGTCCTCCCTCGACGGGGGACGTCGCCCCGTCCGCGCGTCAATCCTCATGCGGGCGCTCTCCCAGGCCTGCGACGCCACTGCGTTGAGCTCCGGTTGATGGAAGGCGTGGAGTCTATCTGTGGGGATCCGATCCGGCGTAGCACCAGCTCCAGGACCTCAACCTCCTGAATGATTCCTTGGCTCGGAGGTGACTGCCTCGAGCTCGGAGGAGCTCGGAGGCTCCGAGCTCGATGCCTCCCACCCGTCCCCCCCTTCTGGCCCTTCCTCTCCCAGCGGGGGCGTGGGGGTCGTTGTAGGCGGGGCGAGGACGCCGGGCGAGGTGCTGGAGGAAGAGGGAGGAGAGAGAAACAGAGGGAGGAGAGAAAGGGAGAGGGGAGAAACAGAGCTTCCGGGAGGAGAGAAAGGAGAGGGGAGAAAAAACAGAGGAGAGAGAGAGGGGGGAGGGTGGGCGGGAGAGAAAGAGAGTCCAAAGAGAGAGGGGGGCGGAAGAGAGAGAGTCAATTTCAACTCCTTGCATTGTAATGAATCATAAGTCAATTTGAAGTATTCCTTAGTTATTTGTAAGAAATCCTTGTAAATTTAAAGTATTCCTTAGTTATTTGAAATATCAATGTGAGGAATCCTTGTAAATTTGAAGTTTCAAAGCCAAGTAATGTAATGGCTATTAATTGATGTGGGCCCCAAGCTCCACTAAAGTTAGCCTTGGTGTATGAGACCAATCCCAACTCTTGTCAGGCTGATTCAATTAGCTGGAAAAAAGAGAAACAAAAGTTATTTTAAGGAATTCCTTAGTTATGTAAGGAATTCCTCACATAATTAATGAATTCCTTGGTCTTACTTAGCCATTTCCTTAGATATTCTATGGAATCCATCCATTCACTCCATCCACTATTCCCCCCTCTCTCCTCCCTCTCTCTCCAGCCGATCTCTCTCTCCTCTCTCCTTTCTCACTCTCTCCAGCCGATCTCTCTCTCATCTCTCCTTTCTCCCTCCCTCTCTCTCAAGCCGATCTCTCTCCACCCATCTTTCTCTCTCCTCTGGCCTCTCTCTCCTCCGATCTTTCTCTCTCCTCCACACACACACTCTCCATCCATCTTTCTCTCTCCTCCACACACTTTTCTCTCTCCTCCGGCCTCTCTGTCTCCTCCCATCTTTCTCTCTCATCCACACACTTTCTCTCTCCTCCGACCTCTCTCTCTCTTCCACACACTCTCTCTCATCCACACACACTCTCTCAACCCATCTTTCTCTCTCCTCCATTTTTCTCTCTCCTCCGGTCTCTCTCTCTCCACCGATCTTTCTCTCTCCTCTACACACACTCTCTCCACCCATCTTTCTCTCTCCTCATCACATAACTAAGGAATTCCTTACTTAGGCTATGAATTCCTCATATAAGTAAAAGTAATGAGAGAGGCAGGTGGAGAGAGGGAACCTCGACACTCTTTTTTGTTCTACAGGTCAACAACATCTCCTAAATAATAACTAATAACTAAATATTCTTAACTAATAACCAAGGATTCCTTGAAATTGACAAGAATTTCTCACATATGCAAGAATAAAATTGACAGATGGCATTAAGAAATTCCTTACATAAGTAAGGAATTTTCTCCTTTCTCTCTCTCATACTTGTGTCAGGTGGCATTAAATGATGAGAGAGAGTTGACAAGGGGTAATTTGGTCCCGAATTTATGAATTTGGTCTGTTTTGAAAAGAAACACAATGACGTGGCCAGGGGTATTTTAGTCTCAACTTTGTGGATTCGGCCTGCTATGTAAAGAAACACGAAAGTGTCCTTCGATTGACAAATCGAAAGACAAGTGGATTTTAAAAAAAAATTTCTCTAACTTGAGGGCTAAAATATGATACATTTGCTACATTCGCTACGCAACACAAGAAGTAGCTATTATTCTGCAAAACTAATTAGCAGTGACTGTAGCCTGTAGAGGGGTCATGCCATGCATCATGCTTGGTGTGGAAAGAACAGCCACACAGAGCACTCTCATCTTCTCAATGTTAGTCTGTTCCAATCAAAGAAAGGAGAACAATGTCCATATCATCCTAGAGACAAAATAAGAGAGGGAAAAAACCAACCACCATCACCTTCATCCTCTCCTTCTTCTTATCCTCTTCAGTTGTGAGAGAGAGTGAGAGAGAGTGAGTGAGTGAGAGAGAGAGAGATGAAGAGAAAGATGAGTCTTTTCCTCTTCTTCCTCACCATGATCACCACCATTGCCAAATATGGAGCTCACTCTTTGCCATCTCTCTATCCATCATCACCACCACACCAATCTCTCCTCCTCAAGAACACCCTCATCTCCAATGGCAAGAACACTAGCCGCCTACCCTACACCACCCACTACTTCCCCCAACTCCTCGACCACTTCACCTTCACCCGCAACTCCTCCGCCCTCTTCCCCCAAAAGTACCTCCTCAACTCCACCTTCTGGGGCGGCGCCGCCCGCTCCGCCCCCATCTTCGTCTACACCGGCAACGAGGGCGACATCGGCTGGTTCGCCGCCAACACCGGCCTCCTCCTCGACATCGCCCCCGCCTTCCACGCCATGGTCGTCTTCCTCGAAGTGAGCAATCAACTATTAGATTCGAAAAGGTTCGATCTTTAGGGATTTTTTTTATTGATGGATCCACCGATCGAATCGAATCGGTCGGTCTATCTCTTCCAGCATAGGTTTTACGGGGAGTCGAAACCGTTCGGGGAGGAGTCGTATAGGTCGCCGGAGACGCTCGGGTATCTCACCTCGACGCAGGCGCTGGCGGACTACGCGGCGCTCATTAGGAGCCTCAAGCGGAATCTATCGGCGGAGGCGTCTCCGGTGGTCGTCTTCGGCGGTTCCTACGGCGGCAGTGAGTTCCTCACAATTTACTATTATATCTCGCTGGGACACGGGCCTATATTTTGGTTACTTAAATAGATAAAATCAGAGGGGTATTTTTTTTTTTGTATATCAATTTTATAATGAGTAATAACGGTTAACATGCATTAATTCATATCAACCTAAGTTCTATTAATATTATCTTATGCAATATGCAAAGACTTATATTTATTTTATATACTCTAAGTTAGACTTATAATATTTTATTTTATATTTTATGGTGGCAGTGAACAAAAAACTATGACCAACCTTCGAACCCTGGACCACCTACGGGTCAACACAGACGTCTAACCAGACAAATTACAGGGAGTTTGTTAAAATTTTTTATTAACAATAAGTAAAAACTGTGCCAGAGACACATGTGAGTACTAGTATATATATATGTGTAACTTTATTGCTCATGTGAATCTTGTGTATATATATATATATATTCAATAGAGTTATATGAATATTAATATATATCATCCTTATATAGCAGGATGGTTAATAAATTAATCTTTGGTTTGTCCTAGCTGGCGTCCTACGTGACAGATATATCTTATGTGGCTGCTGATGTGGAGGGATAATAGTGGGGGAGGGGGGAGTTAGAAGGGGTTAGTGGGGAATTATGAGGGGAGATGGTGGTTACCCTGCCAATTGACAGGGGACCCCACTAGTATATATATACACACCAGTGGATTTCCATGTAAATTGTAAGATTTTACATAAGAGAAAGCATGTTCTTTTATATAGAGTTAGATTAGATTAGATGGACTAATAGATTAGATTACTATTCTATTAGGATTTATATTAGTAAACGAATTCCTCTTTTAAATATAACACATGAGTTTTAGTTTCTTAATGCACATTATATTAATCTTATTTAACTTTACACTAATTCGTAATACATTAACCTTATAAAGGAGACGGTTAACCGTTTTTGTCACTTATAAGATTGACTAGTACTTACCTGTGCCCCTGGCACAGTTTTTAGTTATTACTAATATAAAATTTTAACAAACTCCTTGTAGTTTGTCTGGTTAGACGGCTGTGTTGACCTGTAGGTGGTCCAAGGTTCGAAGGTTGGTCATAGCTTTTTGTTCACTGCCACCATAAAACATAGCTAAAAATATTATATATTATAAGTCTAACTTAGGGTATATAAAATAATATATAAGTCTTAGCATAAGATAATATTAATAGAACTTAGGTTAATTTGAATTAATGCATGTTTATATAAAGCAAACTTAGGAAATATATATAAAGAAACTTAAGATCTCTTTTATTGGGCATATGTCTCTGAAGCTTTTAATTAGATACGATAATATTTTTTATAGTGTATGTTTTTTGACTTGTTTGACCGAATCTTGGATTCTGAATCACTGATCATTGAAATATATAATATCCAATTTTTTTTTTAAAATTTTCTAAGAATATATGAATGGGTGCGGCTATCCGCACAACAAGTTGGACTCAACACACCACATCTCAGATTTTTTGAAAAAAAAAAAATAATAACTGAAAAAACCCTAAACTACCCTCATCCCCTACCTCCCCTCTCTCCCCCATCCCACCCTCACCTAGGGGTGAGCAGAACCGAACCGAACCCGAAGAACCGAACCGAACCGAAATAGTTCGGTCCATTCGGTTCGCTTTTTTTGGTTTTTCGGTTCGGTTCGGTTCTTTGCATGTATGAAAAGTTCATGTTCGGTTCGGGTTGGGTTCTTTAAAAACAATTCAGTTCGGTTCGGATCAGAATCGAAGAACCGAACTTTTTATACTGGTTTATGATCTAACCCAATCAGCACTCAGCCAGCCGGTCTAACTAACCGGCTCTCCAATTCTATTTCTCCAATCTCCATAGTGGCTAACCGGTTAACCCGGTCAGCACTAAGCCTCCAATCTCCAGTCGGTCCTCGGCCTCCCCTCGCTGGGAAGTGGGAACCCATCACCTCCAATCTCCATCGAACCCGGCGACCCACCCCGCACCCGATCCCCGCTGCCCACAGCGAGCTCACCCCATTCCGACCTCGCCTCGCCGCCGAACCGGACGACCTCCCTCTCCCTCGGAGCTCCGACGCCGTCCCGAGCTCGACCTCCAAGATCCTCATCGGAACCATGCCGTCACGGCCGCGAACCACTTCATCTGACCCCGGTGAGCCCCCCTAGAAGCCCAGGACGACGCCCAATCTCCCTCCACGGCGAGCTCACCCCGCACCCGATCCCCGCTGCCCACGGCGAGCTCACCCAATTCCGACCTCGCCTCGCCGCCGAACCGGACGACCTCCCTCTCCCTCGGAGCTCCGACGCCGTCCCGAGCTCGACCTCCAAGATCCTCATCGGAACCATGCCGTCACGGGCGCGATGGTGGTTGGGGGTTCAATCGGTGATAGGGAAGGGCCGCCGTAATAGATAGAGGAGAGAGGGGTGGAGGTCGCTGGACTTGGAAAAGGAGGAGTTCGCCGGAGTTAATGGTGGTTGGGGGTTCAATCGGTGATGGCTGGTGTTGGGGAAAAGGTGGAGATGGTTGGGTAGTGGTCGGAGGAGTGAGAACTTGGGATAGGGGAAGGAGATGGCCGGAGGTGGAGATGGTTCAGTTATGGACCGAAAATTTCGGTTCGGTTCGGTTCTTTGCATAGTTCGGTTTTAAATAATTTGGAATCGAAAATTTCAGTTCGGTTCGGTTTTCAAAAAACTGGACCGAAGAAAATTCAATTCTTCGGTTCTGGACCGAGAACCGAATGCTCACCCATACCCTCACCTCCTCCACCACCCCCACCCCCCACCACGCCGGCAGCCACCGCCGGCTCGCTGTCCCCTCCCCACCCCAGCAGCCGCCGTTGCTCGTGGGAGAGAGAGAGAGAGAGAGAGAGAGAGAGAGAGAGAGAGAGAGAGAGAGGGGAGGGGGGAGGGGGGTCGTCGCCGCCGGCCACGCCAGGAAGGGGAGAGAGAGCGGAGGTAGCCCCGCCCCCCTCTCTCTCCCACAGGTGACGGCGGCGGCTGCTGGGGTGGGGAGGTGACGGCGGGGGGGGGGGGGGGGGGGGGGGGTGGGGGTGGGTGGGGGGTGGTGGAGGAGGTGAGGGTGGGATGGGGGAGAGAGGGGAGGTAGGGGATGAGGGTAGTTTAGGGTTTTTTCGGGTTTTTTATTTTTTTTTTCAAAAAATCTGGGATGTGGTGTATTGAGTCTAACTTCTTGTGCGGATAGCCGCACCCTATATGAATAAAGTGATATTTTGAGAGAAGAATGACTAAAATGTCCAGAATATTAACTTTATGACTTTGCACGAATGGTAATATCTGGTCAAAATAAGTGGATTCTTTTGATAATTTTGGTCATTTTAAATTTATTGTGGTCGGGTCAAACTGATCAAAGAACAAACATGCAAACAAAAAACCTTTTTGTAGGATATGTACATAATTTATGAATTAATACATGTATTTATGTAAGCAAGATTGTTTTGAAAGATATATATATACTAGTTGTGCCCCCTGCCATGTGGCAGGGAAACCACCAACCCCACATCGATAACCACCCAATAACTCCCTCCCACTAAACCCTATCATTTTACATAGGCTCCACCTAGGACATTCTCCCGTCACGTAGGTCAACAAAAAATTTCATTTATAATCATAGCCTCATATAAGAATGATATAAAAGGATTGTCATAAAATTCCCAATTACGTACTTTCAATCACATTGGACATATAGAATTGATCTTTTTTGCTTTTTAAAAGTTTATAGTTAAATTCTTCATTTAAAAACACCCTTCTTTCAGACATGATTGATTTTTCCAACAAATAAAGTGACCATAATATTATGATTGTCGTTATTTTATGCTCAGTGTTAGCTGCATGGTTTAGGCTGAAATATCCACACATAGCAGTTGGTGCCCTGGCATCCTCAGCACCTATCTTGCAGTTTGATGACATAACTCCATGGAGCAGCTTCTATGATGCTGTCTCACAGGACTACAAGGTCTGCCATGCATGCATCTAATAATTGATATATATATTTTTATTGCTTCAACTAATATTTCTTAATATTCTCTCTTTTTCCATTATATGTGATGTATCTTGTAGGATGAGAGCATCAGCTGTTTTGAGGTGATAAAGAAGAGCTGGGATGAGCTGATGGCTGTGTCAATCAACAAGGATGGACTCATGGAACTCACCAACATGTTTAGAGCTTGCAAGTAAGACTTGGGCTCAACCTAAAAGGATCTAGTTAATTAGATCACGCATTCAGTTTAGATTCCAATTTGAGACAAGTTAGATATTCGCGTCCTTAGGCTAGCCATAATCGATCAATTTAGCTAAGACTTCCTGAATCCGGATGCCAACTTTTGTCGAGCCACATTGATCTAGACTAGGTCAGATTAGATTGGATTCAGGGTTCTCGATCAAGCGAAAATGTCGATTTGTCGGTCGAGCCATTTCATTAATTGAACCTCACTAATGAACAAATTGGCTTTAACCTGATCTAATTGGATTACGAACAAATTGAGGATCAAAATTTCTCTCACCTTATTATCAGACAATATTGAATTTTAGGTACATTTATCGGCCCGATTAGGTAACATTTCTATGTCAGTCAGAAATTGGACCAATGACCACAAATGCAGCATTAACTAATAAGTAGTTTGGAAGCAATTATCAAGTTAGGTATCCATCGATCGTCAAAATGGTCCACTCTATTAATGTGATGTAGATCTTTCTTGCCAAAATGTCATTGAATTGCTTAGTTTTGTCTTGATGAGTTGAGTCCGTAGACTAGGTACTACAACACCTCTATGGTGTTAAACTCGGGAACTCAGATGTTAAACTCGGGAACTCAGACCCATTCCCCTGAGCCCAGAAGAATGGCGCCTGTCCCTCCTACATCTCCTTGCTACAAAATCAGCTTGATCATTCACCGTCCTCGGGATGGCCACAAACAAGCTGGAATCAAACTCAAGAAATGTAAAAAAGAGTGCATAATCTTGTGCATCATATTCATTTATTGAAGATAGTGTTTTCGTCTTGAATATGAGCTACAATTGTGACAAAAGAGTTAGAAGATTATTGTCCACTTGTCATATAAAATCATCATCAGGGTTCTTTTTCTCTCAAATTAAAAAGAAAAAGAAAGAAAAATGCAGGGGAATAAGCTTATTCATTGATTAAATCTCATTCTAAGACAATTAGTATCATATGATTTTATTAGCATGTTTGATTGAATCGCAGAACACTTCGCTCGGCAGATTCAGTTCGCAATTGGTTATGGTCAGCATTTGTCTACACAGCAATGGTTGATTACCCAACACCATCAAATTTTCTCATGCCATTGCCTCCTTACCCTATCAAAGAGGTATTTTTTTTCTCATATCTTTAAATTAAGATCACCATATGAGTTGGACTAGCCATCACACTCTTCTGGCTATGAATCTTGTCTGAGATATATGGCTACAATCTATTTATAAGAGAATAAGATAAATGGGGGTGTCTTTCTAATTAATTTGAATCGGTTACTGCAAAGGAGGTTTGAATTCACATCTCAATTAGGCAAGATTTTAGGTGGTGTCTTATCCAACCCTAATTATATTTGTCATAGTTATTATTATTTGACAATCAGCTGTTTTCGGTACTCATACAGATGTGCAGGATCATTGATAGGTTCCCACAAGATGTCAGCTCTCTCACAAAGGTGTTCTCAGCTGCAAGCTTGTACTACAATTTTTCGGGCTCGGAACAATGCTTCGAGATTGAGGGTGGGAGTGATCCTCATGGCCTCAACGGCTGGGATTGGCAGGTACATCATCATCGAATCTCGCTTTCGGAAACTATCAGAATGTAGTTCAAATTGAATAAACTCATCCTTTCCCATCAGCTTCGAACCTGAGTCCTGTATTCCTCCTCTGTGCCGGATGCACACTTCAGTACTTAAAAAATTTATGGATTTTTATTTTTATAGGCATGTACAGAGATGGTGATGCCGATGACTTGCTCGAACGAAAGCATGTTTCCACCATCAGGATACAGTTCTAAGGATTTTGGAGATCAATGCTCGGCGAAATACGGGGTTTGGCCTAGACCTCATTGGATTACTACAGAATATGGTGGCTATGTGAGTGATTTATGTTTTTTTCTTTTAAAATTTAGAAGTTCAATTTTTTTAAAAAAATATATGGTATCCAATATTGCTGCTTAATTGTGAAGATGTGGAATTTTGAATCTAAACTTACTTACTCAGATTGCATGATCATGGTTCCTTTTTTCTTAAAACTTGTAGAGAATTCATCAAGTTTTGAAGAGATTTGGGAGCAACATAATATTTTCCAATGGAATGAGAGATCCCTGGAGCAGAGGAGGGTAAGAATTCCAAAGCAACTTTAGTTGTGTGAATACACTATTCTTCAGGGAGCTACAAAAAAAAGTTTATTGAGTAATTTTTCATACCAATGCAGGGTGTTGAAGAACATATCATCCAGCATTATAGCCATGGTCACAGAAAAAGGTGAGTAAAAAAGAAAATACATCATTTTTTTGGAATAATTTGTGGATGATATTTTATAATTGATTCCTTCTTCCAGGAGCACATCATTTGGATTTCCGGTCCGCGACGAAAGGAGATCCAGAATGGCTTATAGAACAAAGGAAACAAGAAATGGAGATCATTCAAGGGTGGATAAACCAATATCTGGCAGACTTGCAGGAGGGTTTGGAATGAAGAAGACATCATTCTCATGGATTCATACAATCCATGCATATATATACACCAGAAACTCATGGGAAATAAAATTGAATGTTGTTTCCATAAAAGTTCTTGAGAGATCGAATTTTTACACGGAATAAAATTGGAAGTTGTTTCCATAAAAAGTTCTTGTCCGCGTTAGCACATCTGCTAGCTCTACCATTTCAATTGGAACCTCCCGGATGGTGTCGAACCTGAAAGATTGGACGCATGTCCGGTCCACTTAACCAAAACTTGCTTAGCCCAATCTGGCCAACTGGCCCGCCCACTTATGGTATCAGTCTGAGCCAGCCCATCCCATGAGAACCTAAGGGCCAAGGCTGCTCGATTAAGTCACAAACGTATATGCAAAACAATGACACAAAGACGGAGAGAACGCATAGACAAAACAAAGAGAGATAGAAAACCTCCAAAACCGAATCCTACTTCCCTGTCGTCCCCTTTTCTTAATCCAAATCCCTAACTTTTTCTTCCCTTGAAATTTCAGAGATGACAAATTCACAATTAGATTCTTCATCTTTTTTTTTTTTTGAGCAATTGAGCCCGCATGCTATGTAGAGTTTATATAGGATAAAAAAAAGTCAAATACAACCATACATCAACAAGTACATCACCCCTCTCACATCAACAAGTATACCAATCAACCCAAAATTATGAGTACCAATCTGTACTGTAAAAAAAAACCATCCAAAACCACTCAAAATTGTGAGAACCAATCTGTTGGCCCTTATTGTAATATACACATCAATGTCATTTGTAATCAGTCTTTCATATTATTAATTAAAACTTTAATGACATTTGTGATTTGTCAAAATAATAGCTCTCATTTCAATAACTTCTGTGAAATGAAACAAGCTATTCCATGCGGACTTCAAATTCCAAGTCCGCCCCTGGCAGTGTATTTTTCCCCGTACTTGGCGAGTGGAAGATATGTCTAGAGAGCCTACGTACTCTCTGGGCATATGTTTGGCGTGGACCTGTTGGTCCAGGAGTGAGTGAAGGTTTTCCTTTCCTGTTCATGTCTTGCATTCATGATAATTATCTTCTTTCATTGAGGGTGGGCCTTTCGCTGGTGCATGCGAGGGTTCTTCATTCAACACCTTGCCAGGTGTTTGCATAAGCTAAAGTAAATATATGGTGGTTTTTTTATTTGATTAGTTAAGCCTAATCGTTGGGGATAGAATTAAAAGAGATTACAAGACGTCTAGATCTCCTGGCCTTACTTACTTGACGAGCAATGGCATTCAGTGGCTGTATTAGGACTTTTACAGTACAATGAATGATGGTCGGAATGGGATTGGAAGGTGTAATGGAATGAAAGCTGAAATGAAGAGTGGAATGGGCTATTACAAGGTGATTTTGTGATATCAGGATTGAGAATAGAAATGAAGTATTACTGTGTTTGGTATACAAACAAAAGCCTGAAATGGAATACGAATGAAGTACAAATGACTAAAACGATAAAATGAGCTTTGAGGAATTGACCATTCCGGAACGGAATGAGCCATTTCGAGCTATAAGATGGGATTGGGTTATTCCCAACTTATGAAGAATAAAGCATTCCATTCTTGACGTTAAGTGTCAACCAAACAATGGAATGAGATTTGATTCAGGAATTGACCATTCCATTCCCAATCTTTTTACACAACCAAACGTACCGTTAGAAATACAAAAAAAACTAACACGATTCAAAACACAAGATGACCTCCACACATCGATCAATAAGGGAGGACCTCCAGTTTTATAGGCCAAGTAATAGAGCCATTTAGAAAACCAACTAGGAGCTTGGAGTCAGACTGACCCAACTCTCAACCTCTTGACACCCTTGACAACTCGAGCCACGGCCTCCCGAATAGCAAACACCTCTGCCTAAACAACAGATATTCCGTTACAACCGACTCAATGGTTTCCGTTAGAAAGTATTTTGCGGCTTACACAAGGTATTCCGCTAAAACCGAAGTCAATGGTCTCCTCTTTGATTGGTTCTTCGGTATTAGATTATCTGACTCGTTCCAGGTCTCTCCTATCCAGTTTTTATTTAATTAGGATTCAGATTTGTTGGTTTGATTTTTCAACATGTTGATACTTTAATACATAAAAATCCCACAAAGATGTCTCTATACGCCACGCTTACACCACTCAACCCCAGCCTGATTGGGTGGCAACAAAGAGAATTCAATAAGAATAATCAAAGGCTAACCTATTTAATAATTCAGCCGGCTGATATATATATAGATAGATAGATGGTGTGGCCGGATGCATAGATCAGGGAGGTTTGTGTGATGCTTTCATTAATTTAAAGCTTGATATTGGACAAAGGATCGACGAAAGTCTGCTTAGAATCATTCAAATCTTGAAAAGTCGGGTCTAAGTACCCCATGAGTAGGACAGTGTAAGTCACTATCCTTCCTTGCGCTGTCTTTTTTACTGTTTCATCTGTTGAATCCGGCCATTGCGCTCCAGTGATGTCCTTATGCAAATTAAGGTTATGATAAATTGGTACCTGTATTTTTTTTTTTACTCGATTTAGTACCTAATTTATGAAAACTGCCTGATTTTGATTCAATAGTCGAACAGCGTTAGTTTCCTCACGGTAAATCGGTAACATGCGAGTCATGTGACTAGGGTTGGTTAATTTTGAGTAATTTTTAATTAATAAATGCCTGTTGGCAACAACTGGCTTTTAAAAACTCAATTTTTAAAAGAAATAAAACTGGTCAAAATTTAGTAAAAAATCAATTTTTCATCGTGCGTTGAATCGGGGGACCTCAGTCGATATAATAATTATAAGTTGGATATTAAATTGAGTAAAAAAAACATACATGTGCCAATTTGTCATGTACCAAAAGTGTATTTTAGCCAAATCAAAATAAGGAATTTGACTTCAAACCTCATGCCTGCTTACGATCGAGAGCTACTTAATTAGGTAATTAACTGATAGTAATGCCTTACGAGACAAAAGCTACAACTCTATAAAATGCGGGTTAACAAAGAGGAAATGAAGACATTCGGAAGAACCTTGATCATATCTTTGTTCCTTCCTCACCCCTTTCTTTGTAAGCATCGATCTCAGCTCCTTCTTTTTGCAGGGTGCATGATATTAGATAAAGTCAGGCAAATTACACGCTATGTGGAAGCTGAAAATTGCTGAAGGAGGCCCTTTGCTCAGTAGTCGAAATAAGCACATTGGAAGAGAAGTATGGGAATTTGATCAAGAACTCGGAACTATAGAGGAACGTAAAGCTGTTGAAGAAGCTCGTGAAGATTTCAAGAGGAATCGGTTCCAGAAGAGACAATGCTCGGATCTATTGATGAAGATGCAGGTCAGTCCCGTCTCTTAATTTCTTTCTCTAATATATATGTTCACGCTGAGTTAAAGTTCTCCAAGTTCTCCTCCAATATGGCGTCGAAAACTGAATTTTTAGAATATGCACCAAGACAAATCATGATCAACAAAATAAGGGAATTAATGTTTACTTGTATATCAATCCGATAAAACAACAATAACAGTAGGCGTTTTGTCTATATACTCTCCCAATTATATTGCTAATCGTCTTAACACCACTCTAAAGTTTGAAATTGCCCATATACGCTTACAAATTTTCTTTTTTATCTACATAGCACTTATGATCAACTTTGATAGATCGCTAATTTTGAAATTCAGAGTTATTTATGGGGGTTTTTTTTTTTTGCTTAGTTGAGCCAAAACTGGCCGAGCATTACATTAGATGCTTACCACACTGTTACATTACACCACCTATCATCAGCAGCTCCCATACGAGCCATGCGAGCAAGATCATTAGCAATATCATTAGAGCTACGTGGGATATGCATAAAGATAGCCCCCTCAGATTCGCACTCAAACTCCAAATTTTACGGAGGATCGGTTGTAGCGTCACATCCCAAACCTCTCTTTCATTCAAGAAGTTGATTGCATTCCTTGAATCAGACTCCACCATCACCCTACTAATGCCTCTCCCCACTGCTTGCTCCAGCCCTTTCCAGATCGCCATTAACTCAGCTTCATCACTGCTTTTGGCCAACACTTTCTGCATAATTGTCCACTCCGGAGTCCCATCACCCCTCCAACTGATCACGCCAATGCCAGCCTCTGTAGATTCATGCACCCAAGAGCCATCAGTTTGTATCACTGCGCATTCGACCTCTCTTCTCTGATGAACTACATAGCCAGGGTCATGACTCCACCCCTTCCCACGCCAAAATTCCTCAGCTAAGCTCCGAGTTCGCCATATGAGTGACTCCGCTGGGACACCTTCACCTCGCCATAAGACATCGTTTCTATCCTTCCACTGTAGCCACAGGTCATACCCCGTCAGAGTTGTTCATTAGTTGATATATATCACTATTGGGAAAGAAATATGACTTAAAAAATTTGCAACAATAACTCTAAATTTCAAAATTAGAAGTGTTCAAAGTTGGTAATAAGATACGCAGATGAAGAAGAATATTTGTAAGGGTATATAGATATAGTATCAAACTTTAGAGGAGTATTGATATAAATATCACCATTTGTAAGGGTATAAATGATAATCGCATAAAACGATAAGCGAATCGAATTAGATAATTCCTGTCTAGTCGTTCCTTGAATATTTGAATCCCATATAGTTTGCAAGAGAGAAGTCCAGTGATATAAAGCCGGTGCAAGCGAAAGCAGAAGGCGCAATCGATCATGTCACCGAAGATGCAGCCACAACAGCTCTAAGAAAGGGCATCGGCTTCTTTTCGACAACTCAGGCACATGACGGGCATTGGCCCGGAGACTTCCCGGGGACCATCTTCTTCACTCCTATCTTGGTTGGTAATTTTTGAACTTAAATGTCGTATATAGTACATGTTATAAGTAAGCTATTTAATTATTTCTAGCCACTAATTTGTCCATTATGTTCTCATAGTTTCAAGTTATCAATTGTCTCGTTAAGATATGGTGACAATATTGCGCAAATTTGTCCAAAGTGCAGATCATAGGTTTACATGTTGTTGGAGCACTCAACAGTGTATTATCAGGAGAACATCAACGAGAAGTACGCCGCTACCTATATAACCAGCAGGTGAGATTGTTTTTAAGCAGAAGATGTGAATAATAACGTCTGTGCTCCTTGATGCTCTCATGGATTTTCCATTTTGTCTGTAACCTTCTCTAGCCCTTTGTTGGCTTAAAAAAAGTCTAAAATCATGATTGAACTTAACCATGCATGCATGCAACAGAACGAAGATGGAGGATGGGGCTTCCATAATGAAGGAAAGAGTGTCATGTTCAGCACCGGCCTTTCCTATGTCGCTTTGAGATTGCTTGGTGAAGCAGCTGATGGTGATGAGGATGGCGCCATGGAAAGAGCGCAAAGCTGGATACTCGACCATGGGGGGATTTCCGCAATACCCAGCTGGGGGAAAGTTTGGCTTTCGGTAAGCTTCACTGCCATCCAGTTTTGATGACCGAAATAGCCCATGGAGTTCGATCAAAGAAAATCTAATTCTGAATGCTAGTGCTATAATGATCATGTACAAAACTGTGACGATTGTTATAATTCTTAGGTACTTGGAGTGTATGAATGGTCAGGGGTGAATCCAATACCACCGGAGCTGTACCTCCTACCATCCTCTTTACCCTTCCATCCAGGTACTCTTTATTTGAGCATAAAGAATAAAAATATACTGCTGTTGTTGTTGTTGTTGTTTTCCTTAGCTCGAGCTTCATTTTTTCATGCCATCCATGCAGGAAAATTTATGTGCCATTTTAGACTGATCTACCACGCCATGTCGTATCTTTATGTGAAGAAATTTGTTGGTCCAATCACAAAAACAATTCTAACATTGAGGAAAGAGGTCTATAATCAACCTTACCAAACGGTGAACTGGAATCAAGCACGCAAGCTATGTGCAAAGGTTGGCTACATCCATTTTTTACTCCTCTTTTTCTTCTTCTTTCTTATGTCCCGAAAACAAGGGTGGTTTTTGTATTTTGTTTTTGAAGTAACTATCTCCGTCTCTATTTCATCTTTGGGAATTATATTTGCACCACGTCAGGGCCCCTAGGCAGCTTAGGCGGGTCAGGGCCCCACTTGAAAGAGGGGGGGGGGGGGCGGGGGTGGTTTGCACAAATTATATGCTAATTAAGAAGTTAGGGCTTATATATGTATTAAAAAACCAAAGTTATTGAATTTATGCTTTATTAGGTTTCTAACTTAACCGTTAGGCACCCGAAGAATAAAAATGAAGCTTTTAATTAATGGAAAGATAGCTGTTAGCCCCAATTAAAAGGCCCCTTAATTACCCCACTTGGAATTTGAAAAATGCATGTACGGTTGGTAAAAAAAATTCTTGGACTTGATATGGACATGTGTTCATAAATTTTGTCCTCTAGTTAATTTATAATTTTACTATTGACGGCTTAGATTTATGCCATGAACTAAGCTTTTGAAAGAAGTTTTGTTATTAGAAAATGACAATCCAATTCAAATATTGAACTATATCAAAAGATTAGATTGTTTCCCGAATACCTCTATCGCATACAGAATATTGTTGACAATACTTGTAACGGTTGCTTCTGCAGAAAGAAGTATTTCAAAATTAAAGCTAATAAAATCTTACTTGCGATCAACCATGTCATAAGAAAGATTAAATGGATTGACTATGTTATCTATTGAAAAAGATATATTAGCTAAACTTGAATATAAAAATTTAATCAGTACTTTCACAACCCAAAAAGCTAGAATGATGATTTTTAAATAAACTTATCATATTTAATTAGTTTAATTTACTTATTAACTGTGATTAGTAAATACTTAAGGGCATCGTATGGTTTATTTGCCTAGGGCCTCCAAATTTATTGGGCCGGCCCTGCCCCACGTTTATTGTTAACTACACGGATTTATGTTCGACAATCCGCTACCAAACACTACATGAACATGTTTGGTAGTCAATAGAATATGTTGTGTGTATACTGCCAAACAATTTGTTGATTACGCTGTTAGTCAGCGGACCACCAAACAACATAACATAGTGTTCAGGCTCAATGTTGCATTTACACCATGAAGTCTAATGCAGGAAGACCAATATTGCCCACATCCCCTGGTGCAAGATATCATATGGGATTGCCTGTACTGGATTGGTGAACCGCTAACAAAACTCTGGCCGTTTTCAAGTTTTAGAGAGAAGGCTCTACAAGCTGCAATGCAGCACATACATTATGAAGACGAGGTTTCTTCCTTTATCTGTCTTGGTGCTCCAGAAAAGGTAAGCTAAGTAATTAACTAGTACAGAAATGAATTCAATTATTAAACAGATATTAGATATGTGTGTGTGGATTGCAACATTTCTGTCTCATCTCTCAAGATGTTGTTTGGGGAAACAGGTATTAGACATGATATGCTGCTATGTGGAAGATCCAGGATCGAATGCATTCAAGATGCACCTTCTTAGAACCCATGATTATTTATGGGTTGCTGAAGATGGGATGAAAATGAAGGTAAAGAAGAAAGAGATCTACATATAGTTTTTCAGGTTCTCGCTTCGTATGGCTTCGATCTCATCATTATTAACTCCTTCACAAGGCTAGCTAGGTGTGCCGAGTTCTACTACATAGCTACACTATTTCTTCATTGACTACATTGATATTGTGGCAGTCTGTGGGTTCTCAGACATGGGAAGCAGCTTTTGCTTGCCAAGCTATTTTATCAAGCGAACTTGCCAAAGAGTATGAAACTACTCTAATGCGAGCACATGAATACATAAAAAGCTCACAGGTGCATGCAGTTCAACTAATTCATCTGGAAATTTTCGATGTTGCGTACTTAATTTGTTCTCCACAAAATAAGTTTAAGCTAATCTCGAGTCGATCTTAAAGATCCCGGAGAACCCTTCTCGCAACTTTAGTCAATGGCATCGTCATATTAGCAAGGGCGGGTGGGCTTTCGCAGTTGGAGATCAAGGGTGGCAAGTCTCTGATTGCACAGCAGAAGCTCTCAAGGTAACTAGCTAGTACTCCTCGATCTCATGTATCGATCCATCACTTTGTGGACCATATGCTTCTCTAATTGAGAGCATTTCACCTTTTTGTAAAAAGATCTAACAAATTGCAACAAATCTCTCTCTCTCTCACAGGTGGCATTGTTGTTTTCAAGGATTTCACCTAATATAGTTGGTGAGCCATTGACAACTGAATGCGTCTACGATGCTGTAAACCTTCTACTCTCCTTGCAGGTACCTAAATGCATTTTAGAAAGGGACCAAAAACACACATAACTGCTGGGTCTAACAATGATCATATATGAATGCAGAATAATAGAGATGGTGGTGGATTTTCAGCATGGGAACCTCTCCGCACATATGCATTCTTGGAGGTAACTTAATTTCTTCAGAATAGCTTAGAATTGTAAGTGACCACTTACATTGTTCTTCTTAATTTTAATTTCTGAATCCAATTTAGAAATTGGGTCTTTGGCATATGACCACGTTAAAATAGATCCGACAAACTTAAACTGAAAACATCCCTATTGATCATTACTTGTTTCAGCTGATCAACTTAATTTTAACAATTGGCATACAAAATCAACAAAAATTGACAAGTTGCTACTTCTGATTATTTACATTCTTAAACTGTTCTTTCAGGCCCTCAATCCTACAGACTTCTTTGAAGACTGCGTTCTTGAGCATCAGTAAGATTCCACAGAACATCTCCGTCTTTAGTAATTTCATCGCCGCCTTATAATTAACTAACACATTCAATGCATTAGGTATGTCGAATGCACCTCATCGGCAATCCAGGTTTTATCACTGTTTAAGGAATTATATCCTGAACATAGACGGAAAGAGATAGAAAGGTGCATTGCGAAAGCAACAAGGTTCATTGAAACTGTACAGAAGAATGATGGCTCATGGTAAGTTTTTAGAACTTTTTATGTCTGAGGTTGCTTCGTAGTTTGGAATATGACAACCTTCGATTTCTTTACTACTTTAATATATTATGACTCACCCTCCCCAAACCTCTTAGAGCCCGTTTGGTATGGGGTTAGAAAAAGTGGGGTTAAAGGGGGAATAAGGTTAGAAAATGTGAGATTAAGGAATGAGGATAGAAAAAAATAGAGCGATGGTGGTAGGTGGAATGAGGATAAAGTAGTAATGATTATTTTTAGTGTTTGGGATAGTAATGAGGATAACCCCCTTAACTCCATATCAAATAGAGGCTTGAACTTTTGCGTTGAGTCATGAGTTGGCCAGAGTACTAATGTGGTGTCAGATCGCAGAGGAGAATTCGAACCTCGCCTTAGCCATTCCTTAAATTCAAAATGTCTTAGATTGTTCCAGTAACAATCTAAATCATACAAAAATGAAATATATCATCAAGTTATAAGCATGTCATTTCTCCTCCAGGTATGGATGTTGGGGAGTCTGTTATACTTATGGCACATGGTTTGCAATAGAGGGACTTGTAGCCGGTGGATTCAACTATCAGAGTAGTTCTAGTATCTATAAAGCTTGTACGTTTCTACTCTCAAAGCAGCTAGATTCTGGCGGTTGGGGAGAGAGCTATCTTTCATTCAAAGATAAGGTAAGGCGAAGTTTTTTTTTCTAGGATAACAAAACGAAGAATAGCTCATAATTACTAACTACAAACTACCCATGAAGGCTTTTGGATCAAGAAAACAAGAAACCAAGGCTAATTCTAATTCCATATTGTTTTTGTGTTCTATTGTTGTCATGTCAACTTCAGGTCTACACAAACTTGCCTGGCAACCGATCACATGTAGTGAACACTGCCTGGGCAATGTTGGCCCTCATGAAAGCTGGTCAGGTTAGTTGATCTTTCGCATATATGTTTAGAGAGCTAGTGAATATAACGACATTAAGGCTCTGTTTGGACGTGTGTTGTGTTTTTTATGGATGTGATGAGGTGCGATGTGTTTATAAACTGTGGTGAGATGTGGTGCGGTAATAAATGAAAAATTATTTGGCATGTAGCATTAATATTTATGGTATAAAAGTGTGTTTTTGAAGTTTCTTGTTTGGACATATCCTTAGTTTCAACTGTGGTGGAGTGTCAAAACAGTAGTTTTTCATTAAAAAATCAGTTAAGATTTTGTTTCTATATTTTTTATGCCGCAACCAAAATGTGGTTAAATAAAAGCATCTATAAAATGCTTCGCCTTTGAAACGGTTCGGGCGTTGTTCCCACCAATCTACATTACTTCCCAAACAGGGTTATTATGAACACAGTTGTTTCATGTTAAAAAAAAGTGCTTTTGGACGGCACGAACGTACGCCAAACGGACCCTAATTACAGCAATTTTCCACCATTTTTGTGAATTTAGTTATAATGTAAATAGTAAGATTCATATGATATTTACTTTGTTTTCTGAATCCCTTCCTCTCTCAGACAGATGATTTTTTTCTAAATTTAGGCTGAAAGGGATGCCGAGCCTTTGCATCGTGCAGCAAGGTATCTAATTAATGTGCAGCTGCAAGATGGAGATTTCCCTCAACAGGTAAGCTTTCTTCACCAATGATTCTTGAAAGGAAAAAAGAAGAATCTTTAATGGAAACATGGATCTTGATTGACCTAATTTCTTGAATCTTTGTGGTAGGAAATGGTGGGAGCATACTACGGGCTGGGGGTCTTAAATTATCCAACATACAAAAATTCATTTCCCATATGGGCTCTTAGCGAGTATCGCAAGCAAGTACAATTGTATAATTGCAAAAATTCTTAGTCAATCTTTTCTATCATGGAAAAATGTATGGCATTTGAATTATCTACAAAATTGTGAAAAATAAAGTGGCACATCATGATGTAGTATGAACTTTTTATTAAATGAGCAATGGTTTATGTTAGATCCATGATGTGCGGTTATTGCTTGGTTGTAACTTGTAAATGATGAAGACGATTTTCTTCTATGGGGCGACAGCGGGTCACATAACACTGGTTCCATCCTCCTTGGAGAACTCCAAGCAATTTTGGTGGCTGTCACTAGGGCAGTTGAGCACGGATTTAACCAGGTGCTCGTCAAGAATGATTTGATACACGTCATACACATGATAGAGAGGAGACTACCAATGATCGATGAATGCAAAGATGTGGTCCAGCAAATATGGTGGCTAAGTCGTAATTTCACTGATTTTCGCGTCGCCTACATCCCATGCGAAGAGAACTTGCGGATGGACTTGCTAGCACGCGAGGCGCATAGACTTCGGCTTGAGTTCGTTAACACACAAGGGGCTGAGGGTATACCCCCAATCCTGTAGTGTATGTTGTCACTTACCTCGTTTGAGGTCCCCTAGCCCTCAGGCTTAACTAATCAAAAAAAAAAAACTTGTAAATGATGAAGAAATTAGAACAAGAGAAAGTGTGACGATTGAAAATTTAATTCCTGGACAAAATATTATATTTGTAACTAAGCATGACCGGAGCCGATCGAATTGGAGTCGAAGTGGTTGTCATGTAAATAGGAATTTGAGTCGAGAGACTTTAAACATGAACAAGGCCTCGTCGCTTAAGAGATCAAGTTAGGGGTGACAATTTGTGTTTAAACCCGCCAACCCGACCCGACTCGACCCGAAATTAGTGGGTTTAGGTTGGTTAAATTTGGGTTCGGGTCATAAACGTGTCAACATACGGGTCGGGTGCGAGTTGAATCGGGTAACCTAGCTGACCCGTGACCCGTTAATCACCCACCACCCGTGACCTGGTTATCAACCCATGACATGTTTAAACCCATTAATTTTTTAAGCTTTTCAGGTATTTTTGAGTCTGCGTATGCTAGCGGTCAATCCATGCGTAGACCGTCGTTTTAGCCATCTATAAGGAAATGACACATACATGGTTGATACTTCGATCGACCTTTAATTTTCAATCTTGATCAACAACGTTCATGGTCGGTCCGTGCATCGTCCGTCGATCGATTGCCATTCAATCTTCAATCTTTATCAACAAAGCTCACAGTCAATCCATGCATCACCCATCAACGGTTTATTCATGCATCCTCCTTGATTCACTCACGTCATTCCATTAATCGAATGTCGCAACAACCGTATGTCTCTTTCAAGAGAACATCACTCCATGGTCGATATTGGTTCGACCGTTAGGTCAGCTCCAACATGGCTAAGTGAGGAGCATCGACCGTGCCAACTCTTGGTCGATCTTGGCATCGACCGTCAGTACAAAAACTTTCAAAATTGAGATCAGCTTGAGCACCAATATCTCAACCCAAATGATAAGTCTGAACCTGATCAGTTCAATAAACGGGTCAGGTTTGTTAATCCGAACCCGACCTGATATTAAACGAGTCAATCCGACCCGACATGTCTAACCCATTTATTAAACGGGTCGGGTCGGGTTGGCGGGTTGAGTCAACTGAGAGCATATAATTTTCTCTTTTCATCTTTAGAAAACATGTTATTATTTTAATCTAACCTTATTTTGATGATATCAATATGTGCATGACAATAAAACAATGATTGAATGTTTATATATGGAGAAGCTATATTGAAAGCAGTACAGGAGGTTGAAGAGCGGGGGATTCAAGATGTCTATGTTGAAAGCGACTCAAAAGCAAATGTGGTGAATGGGCGCATTCCAGCTTCTCTTAATTTGGTGCCAGTGCTACAGGATATTTGGTGGAGGGCGGGTCGCCTAAGAAGATTTCATCTCCCGCGTATTCTTCGGGAGGATAACCATAGAGCCGGTTGGATCGCTGTACAAGCTCGATGTTGGGCAAATTCTATAATAACCCCTAGACTGGAAACACATGTGTCTTCTGACTATAGGAGCCTAGGGTTTAATTTTTCAAAAAAAAAAAAAAAACATTATACATGTACTTAAACAAACATAGATTGGTACTTAAAAAAAGAAAGCTGGGCCATGTACTTTTATTTGCTTTCCACTCCAAATATATACTACTTCAAATGGCTCTTCCTCAGGCCTTGATTTTACCACAGCTAACAGCTTCTTATATATAATTATGCCACAGGAGGACAAGGGACAAATGGTTCCGCAAACAGACACAGATTGAACTTCCGGCATGTAGTTAACCCCATCGCCTCAGTCATGTCCAAGTTTCCAGGTTCGACGCCGGTCGGGAACCTCCAGTTGAAATAGTAGAGCAAGTTTGCCAATGCAGTCTCGATGGTGGCTATGCCAAACGTCACGCCAGCACACACCCTCCGACCCGCGCCGAAAGGTATGAACTCATAGTTGTTTCCCTTGAAGTCCGTCTTGCTCCCGTCGAACCTCTCTGGCCTGAATTCGCCGGCTTCTGGCCAGTATCTCGGATCTCTCCCAATGGCATATGCATTTATGATGACTCTGGCATTCTCCGATATGTCGTAGCCCAATATTGTGCATGTCTTGGTGCACTCTCGAGGGATCAGTGGAGCCGGAGGGTGTAACCTTAGGGTTTCCTTGATGACCAGCTTCATATACTTCATTTCACGAAGGTCCTCCTCTGAAATCTTAGGCTTCCCTTTAAGAACATCCCTTACCTCTGTCTGTGCTTTCTTCATCACTTCAGGGTTCCTCATCAGCTCCGACATGGCCCACTCCAGCGTCGTCGCAGATGTGTCGCTGCCAGCTCCAAACATATCCTGCATGATAGCAAGAACAATTACCAAATGGTATTCCATACTTAAAATAATGTTCATATAATTTTAATATTTACATAACTTTGTTGAATATAATTTTAATATATATAATCAGAATGCATATATGATTAGAATGCATATATGATCAGAATGCATCGGCTAATCCAAAAGACAACCAAGTAAGCACATCTACTGCCCAATACATGCACCACATGTTACATGCATCCTACAATCCCATGCATCAGACAAATACAAGGAAAACTAACACGGTTCAAAACACGAGGAGACCTCCACACATCGATGAGGGAGGACCTTTAGTTCTAAAGACCAAGCACGAGAGCAATTTAGAAACCAGCTACGAGCTTGGAGTCGGACTCAACTCTCAACCTCTTGATACCTCGAGCCATTTAGAAAGTATTTTGTGGCTTACACAAGGTATTCTATTAAAACCGAAGTCAATGGTCTCCTCTTTGATTAGTTCTTTGGTATTATATTATTGGCTAAATTACGCTTTTGGTACCTGTAAAATTTGGAATATACCACTTTTATATCTCTAGTTTTATAATTACGTTTTTAGTACCTATACTATTAAAACCGCGTCGTTTTGGTTCGACCGTCTAACAGCGTCATTTTTTCAAACGGCAAACCGGTCACTGGTTTTGCCACCTCATCACCATCTCTAATCTCTCTTCTCTCTCATCCCTCTCTCTTCCATGTTCTCTCTCTCTCTCTCTCTGGCGATGAACTCGATGGTGGGCTTCAACGGCCACGGCATGATCGCCGGACGTCGTCTCATGAGGAAAACGGAGAGGTATAGAGAGAGAGAGAGAGTGGTACTAGCTAACTAGCACCTCTTCTTTGCAACCTTCATCACTGGCACCAACCTTCATCGCCGACCAACTTGGCTATCAATGTCGCTGTCTCGAATGATCTCATCTTCAACCTCACCAGCCTTCGCTTTGCGTAGCGCTAGGTCCGGGACACCATCCTCCCTCATGCTCTGTACACCAACATCACCTGCATCCTCGTCGGCCATGAGGTCCTCTCCACGGCCAACAAGTCCCTCATCGCCGCCCTTATCCCCGCCATGCAGAACCTCCACGTCGCAGTCTCGACCGTCGCCCTCTGCCACCGAATCAAGATCTCTACCCCGCACTCTCTGGGCATCCTGTTGTCCTCTTCTCTGCCGTCCACAGGACAATTCCAACACGACTATGACACGGCGGTGCTGAAGCCGTTGCTGAGCTTCTTGAGAGCTACCGACTCTGCTTTCATGGTGAATGCCTACCCGTACTTTGGGTTCACGCTAGAGACTCTCGACTACGCTCTCTTCTGGCCAAACCTTGGTGTGCTGGACGTCAACACCGAGTTGAAGTACACCAACATGCTCTACGGGCAACATGCTCGAGGGGAGGGGGAGACAAAGAGGAGAGAGGAGAGATGGAGAGACAGGGGAGGGAGAGATAGAGAGAGAGACGAGAGAGAGGGAGGGAGAGCATGGAAGAGAAAGGGAGGAGAGAGAGGAGAGATCCGACAGGGGGAGGGGGAGACAGAGAGAAGAGAGGAGAGATGGAGAGATATGGGAGGGAGAGACAGAGAGAGAGAGAGGGCACGAAAGAGAGAGGGAGGAGAGAGAGAGAGAAGTGAGATTAGAGATGGAGAAGATGAGGTGGCAAAACCAATTAGTCAAAATTGACTGAAAATCGCTCACGTGATATCACGTGAGCGGATTGCCATTAAGTCTGGATAACGGTGATGGGACGTGAAAAATGTCGCGGCTTAACGCGCCCGATCAAAATTAGAAATTTATAATCAAACTCTCTACTAACTACCTTTGGGGTAGCTAGTGGTGAGTCCGAGTCGATCCATTGGGAAGAAACTAGGATTGAAGCGGCATACTAAGCATAATCATCTACCAAGAAGTTGGAGGAAAAGATTAAGATTTGGGTTTTTAACTAGACTAGACTAAAATTAATGCAAAAATGTGATAAAATATGAAGAAGGGCCAAGGGATTCTTAATCAATAACAAGGGTTCTAATAGGTCTTTCTAAGATAAGGACATGCCTCCTCAAATTGAATGGTTAAATCCAAATGTCGATAGGCGAGTGGCTAGGTACACCTATCGCTCAACGAGGCTCGAGTTAAGATCCCTCGTCGGCAAGAACAAACGTCTAATGATCGGCTACCGAATGATTAGTTGCGATCGCAGCTAACGAACCCTCTAATTAGGATGGATTCGTCGCAAGAGAGCTAACATGGTATGGATCTAGCTGTGATAGCGAGGTGGTTCTAGCATCTCGCTATCAAAATCCCAATGATAGGATGGGTGGAGAGTTAGGGATAGATTGGTGGTGATCCTAGCACCACAATCTAGTCCAATCTTGGATTAGAATCCTTCGCCATGAGAGAATCCATGGTTCTAGCATGAATCCCTCTCACGAGAGGTTCCATCCAAGCCCTAGCATGCAAGAGACCTAGATCTAGGACACAATAGGGCAATCCAAGCATCCATCAAAGAAAACAATACCAAATTCAAATAGAAATTAAATCCAATCCATACAACCATTCAATAGAGTAGCACAAGCCCTAAATCTTAGGATTCCTTAAAAGAAACCCTTATTACATCATAAGAATCCATAAGCTAAGAGTTTAGTGACTCATCTTGGGGTTTGATCCGTGGAGGGAGGTTGATGACGCTCTCCTTCCATGGATCTCCTCAAACGGTCTTATTCTAAATTGGGTAAGAGGAGTCTAAAAGAGGAAAGGCTGAGAAAAAGTTCAGGAGAAGATCCCCCTAATTCCCCAAAGGGGTCTATTTATAGCCTACAAGCATCCCCCACTCGGATTAGATTTGGACCATTGATTTTGCTCAGCTGGCACAAAAGGATCGATCTTTATAGGGTAGAAGATCGATCTTCCTA